>JALGBA010000062.1:2737500-2972500 GCA_023970755.1 Azemiops feae | reverse complement strand
TGCGCACGCACAGCTGCATCCTGTCCTTCTGCCTCATCTGCCTAAGCTCAGCTGAGCCACCTGCTGCCTCACCCTCAGTTCCACCCTCTCCCTTCCTTACTGATCTTATCCTTCCTGGTGTCATTGCTCTTAATGCGCCTTCCACCCCTATCCCCATACGCGTACGGCTAGGTCCGGCATTCTTGATGCCTTCTCATTCCCGCCCCCTTCCTGTTGGTATTGGTCCACCCGTTTGTCTAACTTTCCACCATCTGTCCCTGCTGGCCCTATTTCTTCTAGTTTCCCTTTACGCAAGGGTGTGCACCCACACAGTCGCGTCCTATTCCTCCACCTCGTCTGCCTTTGGTTAGCCGGGCTGCCTGCTGACTCACCCCCGGATTCACTCCCTCTCATCCTTACCAACCCTATCCTTCCTAATGCCCCTGCCATTGGTGTATCTCCCAACCGCGCCCCCCCCATGGCTGTTCCAGGCCGCACATCCGGATCTGGCACCATCGGTGATTCTCCATCGCCGCCCTCCCCCTTTTTGTTCTGCAAACACATTTGTTCAGCTGGATCATCTCTCCTCTCCTCCTTTTTGCGTACCATGTTGTTTATCTCCGATCATCATTCTTCCTCCTCCTTGGTTCCAGCGGCTCGTCGTGGGTCCAATTCCCTTTCCATACGATGATTGCCTTCTTTAATTCTGCCCCTTGCAAATGCCGTCCGCATCCTAGCTTGTTCCTCATATGCTTTTAATGTCTGGTATGCCAGGGGCAATTCAACGTGTCGATTAATCGAGCCCGCATCTGAGAACCAGGCCTCCTTCAGTAGGCACCCTCCTTTGGAGGTATCCTGGGCAATGGCTTTTGCCCCCATGAAGTCAAATGAGTGTCCATTATTCACCATATGTGTCCATATTTGGGAGTACTGCTCCTGCCTTTTGATGGCCAATTTGTGTTCATGTACCCTGGTTTTTATCTGTTTGGCCGTCTCTCCCGTGTAATTACACTAGCAATCCTTGCAGTGCACCCTATAGACCACCTCAGTGAGGCCCCTTGACAAAACATTGTGGACCAGTCTGGAATTGTGGTTGTGATTATGTGCCCTTTTTAGGGTCTCCATCTTTCTCTGGAGCGTTTCAGTCTTTTGCTGGCATACCCTCTGTGTAGTTTCATATATGTGCCGGTTGAGGGTCTCATAATGCTGTTGTGCCAGTGTGGATCGGCTGAGCTCCTGGCACCTCCAAATCCTGGGCGACCCAGTATTAATGCACCTGTGATGGTTATTAATTAAGGCACGTATAGTCTGGCGCTGGAATTGCCGGACTGCCATCTGTACTTCTACGGAGTTCACCACCGGCCTCCTATGCAAGGATTTGGGTGGCAAGTCATTGCCAATCTATATATATATAGATTGATATAGATT
The DNA here is from genome assembly GCA_023970755.1 of Azemiops feae. Taxonomy (NCBI): domain Eukaryota; kingdom Metazoa; phylum Chordata; class Lepidosauria; order Squamata; family Viperidae; genus Azemiops; species Azemiops feae. The sequence goes on along the minus strand of JALGBA010000062.1, from coordinate 2,971,093 downwards.
GATAGATATATAGATATAGTGTGATATAGTGGGTTGATTTGTGTCTTTAGGGTTGAAGCCAATATCTTTTCCATTATATCATGCTAAGATATAGCTATTGCATCTTGCACAGGCATGTCAAACTGCTGGCCCGTGGGCCAGATGCATCACACTGAAACTGCGCCCACCCCATTGCCGGCAATGGGGAAAAAGTCCCAATACATTGCACAACGTCACATGTTGCGAGTTTGACATGCCTGATCTTCAACATATTTCTTACCTCTTCCCTTTTTCCTCTTTTTTCCTTCTCAAATAGAAAAAAAAAAGTTGCCTTGTTCAAATCCTGTAAGGTAATTTGGTAATTTGCATGTTTATTCCTTCATATTTTATCAAGTGTACTTCCTTCACATTATTTTCATTTTTAATTATTTGTGAAAAAATAGGGAAAAAATTTCTTCAGACAATCTTATTTACTTTGATTCTACCATATGAAATCTTCAAAATTAAAATAAAGAAATAGATTACACATCAAGTTAGAAATAAGAAGTCATCTGCAGACATTCCAAATATACTTTAAGAGTTATGAATAGATGTTCCATGTGACTCTAATTTTCCATGTTATAGAAAGAGGCTGCAGAGGAAATGCATCTATTCTGAATTAATTGTATGCACAGAATGTAGAAGAATTATGTCAGTGTATTTTTAGTTAACTATCTTCATGCAGAACCTAATTTACTGAGAATATTAATAGTATTAAATGACTAAAATTAGGATAGATGATGATGACATTTCAGATTTGGACAGAAGATTGGAAATGTTGAGGCATTAGTGAATCCATTCCTTTATTCTGTGAATGCTAGACTAAATGTGTCCTTTTTCATGCTTCCCTCTAACTGTCATAGTTCCTCCCTCCCTGAATAATAGCTACAGAATATTTCCACCTTCTCACAAATTTTTGACAAATGAAGAAAAAAGCCACAGATGATTATCAGTTATGTTCATGTTGCTCATCTTCATAGTTGGATATCAACACTCAAGCTCATCTCCAAACTCTGGTAGAAAGAACTAGAGTTTCTGTCAAAAAGTAAAGTAAAGTAAAGTAAAGTAAAGTAAAGTAAAGTAAAGTAAAGTAAAGTAAAGTAAAGTAAAGTAAAGTAAAGTAAAGTAAAGTAAAGTAAAGTAAAGTAAAGTAAAGTAAAGTAAAGTAAAAAAAAATCTTGTAGTAAATGTCCAAAGTAAATACGTGAGAATATCAAATTATCAAAAAGTTTCAATAAGACCAGGGAATATAGGATTTTAAGATTTAACTAAGAATGTGAGTTTTTTTGGTCTCTATCTATGAATTTTCCTCTACAAAGTGAATTCTTGTTCTTTACAGTAACTTCTGCTTTATCTAAAAATGTTTAAACTGTTAAAACAGAAACCATTAAATTCAACTTTGCAACGTGTCTCCCATACAAATATTGTACAATGGTGTTATTTCCATTCTGATGTTTTCTGCCTATAGTTTATTGTTTAGCAGTGTTACAAAGAGATGTCAGGACAGGTATGAAAGGCTGTCTAAACTACTTATTGCCATTTTATTCTTGCAATCTAGTGGGATAGAAGAGAAGAGGAAAGGAAGAAGGAAACAAAGGCAGGGATCCTTCCCTTCTCTCCCATGTCTTTTCCAATCAGTCACTTAAAAGTTTTAAAGGACATTTCCTTCCATCTGTCACCCTGCAATAAATATATAGCAGCAGATGCAGAATGCTCACACTCTCTGACCATGCTGACAACATAGCATATAATGCAGTGATCTATATGGACATATAGCCAATCCCTCCTGAAAAAAGAAACCAAGTTGTCTGCACATTTTGCCACATTGTTTGGAATAGTCTGGGTGCCTCCTGATGAGCCAGTTTAAATGAATGTATGAACATGACTCATATTTTAATATAGATTGAAGATCAACATAGATTAAAATAGATTAACTAGAGTACCATACTCAACTATCTTATACAAAATGAGATGAGTGATCCTTCTAGCTCAGCACTATCTATAACTACTAGTAATGGTTATCTATCATTTCATTGATGGATTTTTAATATAGTCCAATTACAACCTAGAAAATTTGACATGCAAAGTCTACATTGTACAGGTAGTCCCTGACTTACAACATTTCATTTAGGTCAAAGTTACAAGTTACAACAGCACTCAAAAAAGTGACTTATGATCATTTTTCACCATTACAGCCTTTGTAGCATCCCCATGATCATCTGATCAAAATTCAGATGCTTGGCAACTGGTTCATACTTATGATCATTGCTGTGTCCCAAGGTCATGTGATCCCCTTTTGGCAAACAAAGTCAATGGGGAAGCCTGATTCACTTAACAACCAGGTTACTAACTTATCAACTGCAGTGATTGGCTTAACAACTGTAGCAAGAAAGGTCCTAAAATGGTGCAAAGCTCACTTAACAAATGTCTCACTTAACAACAGAAATATTGGGCTCAATTGTGGTCATAAGTCAAAGACTATCTGTATTGCTGAGTTTTGTTGACTGTTCTCCTATCAAAAGTTGACAAAATAAATAATGTGGATTAATGCTACCATTTGTTCCATAAAGTCTCGGTTTCCATAATTTGCAGTATACATAAACCAAACCAAGCCAAGCCAAACCATACCAAACATCTTAGCAAAAGTCATCTTTCACATCATTTGCTGAGTTCAACATTATTAGTAGATTTGGAATTTTTTTTGCTGAGAACAGGAATGGAAACTTTAATTGGGTGAGGGAGCAATGCCAAATCCTTCTCCCTTCTGATTTCATCCTTTTTGCCACTTCCTTGGTTTCCTCCCACCCTTTCTTCTTTTTATTTATTCAAAGCATCAATGAATCAGTTGGGAGTCAGCAAAAAGAGAGCATTAATGAGATCATTTTCACTGAAATTGACTCATTACCATGCTGACTTCCAACATTTTGTGACAGTCATGAACTTGTTTCTTCTCAAGGCATGTTTGTCTCACTGCCTATTTGAAAATAATGAGGCTTTTAAAACATAAAATGGCATTTCTTTTTTCCTCAAGAAAAAAAAAAAGTTCAGTGCTGTAGCAAAGCCTGAAGTTCCCTTCTGAGCTCTCTAAACTACAAGACTCGTTTCTTTAAAGCCATAGGGCAATCAGGTTTATGCAAAGGATGAAAACTACAGTAGGGTTATAAGAACAAAAAAGATATGCAGAAGCCTTTCTCAAGCTACTCAAACATCGTTTTTTTTTTTTTTTAATAAAAATGGTTAGCAAGATATCTCCAGGAATCAATTAAGAGAACCCACCCTCATTTTTCTTTGCCATCTAGTATTCAGTCATACTCCTGGAAATGGAAGATCCATTTAGCTATCATTGCTAAAACATTGCTAATTCACATCTTGCATTGCTCTATTGTTGTTTTTAAAAGCTTCCTTGCAAGTTAGAAAGCTGCCTTATGCTCCTTTGAACCATTTCTCCATCTAGTCCAGCAAAGCCAACACACAGTAGCAGGATGTTTTGTAGTCTTATTTGAAGATACAAAGAATTGTACCCTTTTGTTTCCCAAGCATGTATTATATAAAGATTACATCCCGCAACAATAAATCTGTAAGCAGAAGATATTTTTCTTTCTTGAATAATCTGAAACTAGACTGGATAATAAAATTTGAGCTGCAAAACTCTACAGAGCCAGTGGATGGAAACAAAGAGTTAGTTTTGTCTATCTCTTTGCTGCCATCTTCTGGTAGACCAAATACTTCCATCCAGATTTGGGTAGCCTAATTTTAATTATTGCTTCATAGATGTTGATAAACTATACTCTAGTTAAGATTTATTGATGGTTTTTCTCATGACTTGCAGTTGGAGCCACAAAACAGGTAACCAACCAAGTACTATTTGTGCATTTTATTTTGTGTCAATATTTTAGTATTGTCATGGTTTGTAGCCAAACAAATACAAAGCACTGTTATCATAACTCAATGACATATTTTATTTAAATAAAGTATTTTCTTTTGACTGCCCTGAAACTGCTGTCAATGAAATAGATTGGCTAGAAGAAATTATTTGTGATTTAAGAGCAGACACACTCTAGGTCTTCACATATGGCATTCTTTTATTTTCACAAGTTACATTACCATCATGTATTCTAACAACTCAAATGTTTGATCACTATCTCTGCAGGCAGTACTTTTGTAACAGAATATGCATTTTATTGAGCTTTTATCTTTTCTGTTATTGTTGGACATTCTCTATTATCAACTCTTTGTGTACAGATATATAATCAGATTTTGGAAAGGCATCTTTTTTGGTAAGTGTGGCATTCATGCAGTGGGTCTATGCTGTGTTTGAACAAATATAGAATGTTCTATTAAAACAGGAATTAAAACAGCTTAAAATGATTCATGCTCAAAAATAACTGTATTTTACGTATTTCTCTCATGCACACATAGAAGGGCTGAGATCACTACCTTGTGCTAAGTCACAGTACTTAAGCTATTGTGTAACCTCAGCTACTGTAATTTGTAAACCTTGCTTACCTGCTGATTGATTTGATATAACATGGTTAAACAAGTAACAATTTACAGTAACAATAGATAGAACCAAACCACAACAAGAAATTATGCAAAAGCAGCATTTGCAGTGTTTGGATTGATACATAGTTTTTCCCCTATCCCTTTACTTCTTATACTGTACATCTTTATTTTAAAAGCAAATTGGGATTAGGCAAATCACCCTTAAAACAAAAGAATGTCTCTTTTGTCAGAGGATTTTCCTCTGACATATCTTCAAACAAGGACAGCCCATGGTATACTAGCACAGCTAGCCACCTGCTAACCAGGCAATCATCTTTTTTTTCTTATTTTTATCAATTAAGGCACATTTCTGAAGTAGAATATATGTACTGTATAGGGAACAGAGAGATAGAATTGTTCAGCTGTTCACATATAGTGATTGGGACAGCTGGATCGTTTGAAAACAAAGGAGCTGAGAATTCTGAATGCATCTGTCTCCCCAACCAATTTTCAGTTGCAAAATCTAAAAAGAAGTTGAAAAAAATATTAAGGCAAATTTGTAAACATCCTTAAGAATGGGAGAAGGTCTTCATTTCATTGTATCCACTTACCTAAGAATCAATAGCATTGGCAATGAGTTGTGAATGAGCAGTGTAGTTCTTTATTATGTGCAAATGCCTGTAATTAGATTATATTAATTGTGGGTATATTTATCTGGGGTTTTTTTTTAAATAGAAACTGAATACTTATTTTACAAGCAGCATACTTAGATTAGCAGTGGAGATTGTTGCATAAGTACAAATAATTTATTTATTAACATAACAGTATTTATTAAAGAAGTAAGGAACTTGTTTTGAGTTTTTGTTAGCTCTGCAGGGTAATTATTAAATAAGTTACTAGACATGACCGACAACTATGTAGTATCTTTTTAAGAAGAGAACTGCCACATAATTCGTAATGCATAAAGTAAGTGCTTATTTAGGCTGGGGAAAGGAGATTACAAACCACTGTGAATGAAAGATGGCTCTAGTAAGAAAAAGGATGAGCAGGAAAGAAGTGGGAGACAAAAACATAAGACTGGCGACATTTTATCATCGTTCCTACTAATGTGTGTTGATCCCAAAATATTTGTTATTAGAATAACATAAGAAAACTGTTTGCACAGATTGTGCCACTTCTAGGAGACCTTGCTCATGCCTTGGTCACTTCACATTTGGATTACTGTGATGTACTTTACATGAGAAGGCCCTTGAAGATCACCTAGAATCTACAACTAGTTCAGAATGTGATGGAGTACACAGTGATAGGTGCCCATAGATTGGCCAATGTTATACCTCTATTCTGTGCACAACATTGCCTGCTTGTTTCCTTCCAGGTGGCAATTAAAGGCGCTGGTTAAATGGAATAGAGTTAAGTTATCTATAAGACTGCCTTAAGAACTCCACATTCTAAAAGATGAGATAGGATGGGCATTCTCCTAATTCCTTCCTTAAGCATTGCCATCTTATGGGATCTAGGAAGCGTGCCTTTTCTGTGACAGCTCCTGGCTATAGAACACCAGTCCCTCTGAATTTTGGCAGGCCTTGATCTTCCTAGCCTTCTAAATAATAGTTAACACCTGGTTTTTTTCTCCCAAGCAGTGGGAAAGAGTGAGATCCCGGTGCTTGGGTGCTTGTTAGAGTTTATTATGGTGCCAGGTTTCTTCACTATCTGTGGTTTTAATTGTTGTTTGGGAGCTGCCGGGAGTTTGATATGAGATGAGCAGGTATATAAATGTTGTAAATAAATAATAAAATAAATAAGAGATAAGTTCCTTGTATAATTCTGTACTATCAGAGTATGTAGTAGAATGCTTCTATTCTCTTTGCAAGTACAGAAGATTAGAAACTTGTTTTGATGCACACACATATTGGCAAAATGGAGCAGCTGTCGTAATAAATGCAAATAACTTCATATCCAGTATTCTGCCAAATGAATATAAGACCAGGAAGGAAGACTATTTTAGTAAAACAGAACAGTACAGGAAGGATGCTGCATTCATCATTGGATGAATCACACTTTATTTTTTAAGTACTTATTTCCCTTTTTAAATCAGATCAAGGTAACACAGCACTTCAGTTACATTGTAAGGAGACTATTATTTTTCTGTTGCCTCAGAAATAAAAATTACAGCAACCAGAAAACACAGTCCCTTAGACAAAACTGTTGATTCCAATGAAAGTGAGTGAAATTAAGTTGCAAACACTGAGAGTTAATAGATTCCATATTCAAATGAGAATTCTCTCTTAAAGTACAAACAGTAAATTTTACTTACCCAAGATGTTGGCCTTAGCTAATGGATGGCTAGGGGGCAAAGTCTGGGAAATGACAATCATAGAAGATGTTAGAAATGCTCCTCTTGCCTAAATTCTCATGTGGAGGAGGACATTTTATAATAGATTGCACTGACAGGTAAATTCTTTACCACTGAAGCAGGATCCCTTTTCTTGCTTTTGATTCTGTTTCCATTTTTGGCAATTAGCAACCCCATGTGATTATTGTAAATATTGGAAGAAGAAACTAGTCTCCAGGTCATCTACACATTTAGTGTGTGAGAGAGATTGTTCTGTGGGATAGGTTCCCTAAACACTGCTAACCCTAGCCTGGTAATGAAACATTCAGAAACCAACCCATAAGCTCAGAGAATGAACCTTCACCCTCATCCTACACCTGAGCTAGAGATAGTCACTACTTTTGCATAGGTCTCCTTCCCTCACATGTTCCTTTTATACCTATTTCTCTGTTCACATGCAAACTGAAAGATCTGGGCATCAAAGTGACCGAAGCTTATACAAAACAGATTGCAAATTTCAGTACCTCCAGTTAGAAATGGTGCTTCTCTTTAGCAATAGCATTTAGACCTATTTACTGCTTAATAGTGCTTTACAGCATTCTCTAAGTGGTTTTCAGTGTCAGCATATTGCCCCAATATTCTGGGTCCTATTTTGCCAACTTTGGAAGGATGGAAGTCTGAGTCAATCTTGAGCTGTTTGACATTTTTCCCCATGTCAGCAGACTGATTCCTTTTCACGGAACATTACACATATTCAGATTGGCCTTCAACATGACAGGTATATTCCCTTAGCATGCAGCTCCTTATGGCAAGGGAAAACAAAAACTTCCAACACTGGAAGTTTTTAAGAAGAGACTGGACAGCCATTTGTCTGAAATGGTATAAGGTTTCCTGCCTGAGCAGGGGGTTGGACTAGATGACCTCCAATGTCCCTTCCAACATTATTATTATTATTATTATTATTATTATTATTATTATTATTATTATTATTATTATTATTATTATTATTATTATTATTATTGTTGTTGTTGTTGTTGTTGTTGTTGTTGTTGTTGTTGTTGTTGTTGTTGTTGTTGTTGTAACCATTATCTTGTTCCTCTTCAATTTTTCCTGGGAATCAAGGCATAATTTTGCCCAAAGCTTTAGAGTAAATGGAACAACATGCTTATCTGTATAAAATATCAAGACTGATTTGCTGCACAGTGCTGAGTTTAGAGTGTTGGGATTTCAGTTTGTGGCTTTTCAGTAGGAGGTATTTATTTATTTATTTATATTAAACATGTTTTTTTAAAATATTTAAACAAAAAAATGGATAAAAGAGTAACATATAAGTAAATAAACGAGGGGTTTAAAAAGTAGGAGGGATGATGCAAAATATGGATGGAGCTGAACATGCTTTTCTCATCATGGTCTATTACTGTTCTGAAAGGAATCATGGTGTGCTAAAGTAACAGTGAGCAACTTTAATGGCCTTTGATATCTGTGTTCCCATAAGTAATATATGCAGAATGGCATATGAACAGCTGTTTATTCATTTGTTCAACTTTAAAGATTGATTTTTTTTTTCTGATGCTGACAAGTCTTTATCAGATAAGTTCTTCAAGCAGTAGCCACCATCTGTCAGCATTCTTTGCTATTTTCCCTTTCAGGAGAAACTTCTCTTGTGTATCACACTACTAGATGTCATCTCCTGTGTAAAAAAATAAGAATTTGGACTTATGGAAAAAAATCTGGAACATAGAATAATTGAGTAGGAAGGGACCTTGGAGGTCTTCTAGTCCAACCCTCGCTCGAACAGGAAACCCTATACAGTTTCAGATAAATGGTTGTCCAGTCTCTTTTCGAAAGCCTCCACTGATGGAACACCCACAACTTCTGAAGGCAAGCTATTCCATCATTGGATTGCTCTCACCATTAGGAAATTTCTCCTTAATTATAGATTGCTTCCTTGGTTGGTTTCCATCCAGTGCTTCTTGTCTTGCCTTTTGGTCCTTTGGAAAATAGTTTGACCTCCCTGGTCTTTGTAGGCACCCCTCAAATATTGGAACACTGCCGCCATGTCACCCCTAGTCCTTCTTTTCACCAGACTAGACAAACAGAATTCTTGCAATTGTTCTTCCTATGTTTTAGCCTCCATCCCTCTAATCATCTTTGTTGCTTTTCTCTGCACTTTTTCCGGATTCTCAACATCTCTTTTATATTTGTGGTGATCAGAATTGGATGCAGTATTTTAACCTGTGGTGAGTTTCTTGTTTTGGGAGCTTGGGTTTCTTACATTAGTCAGTAGCCATGAAACTAAGCTATTCTAAAACTAGAGAGAGAGCTTCTGGAGTGAATGAGAAGATAAATCTATTATTGGTGTTCCTTTATCTGCCCTACAAAATGGATACTCCCATTAGAAACAGTAATGAATTATCCCCTTTTGGAGCATTTAATCAAGTACATTGAAGTTACTTGCCACCCAGAAGTTACTTGTCAGGATAAAGATGAGAAGTAATAGGCAGAAGATTTGAAAGGCAGGAGAGAGAAAAAAATGGAATTAAATCTAATTTACACCAAAACCACTTACTCCGTATCTTTTTATCCTTTATAGCTAGGCCTGTCCATGCTTTGTTAATTCATGCTGATGAGTTTGGCATGCTATCTGAAATTTTCCTATAAAAAATGTAGAGAGGCAGCTTTCATCCCTTTAAATTGCCCCCATTCTCTCCTCAAAATATATAATGGGAAAAAAATGTGTTATGTCACTGCTCTACAGATTGCTTTGCATACCTCTTCAACCAAAAGGTGCTTTATGAGACAAAGTTGGGCAATGCAAAGACTGCTGTTCTCATGTTGGGCAGTGAATGTAGCCAGATGTTACCAAGTGGAGAGGGTAATAAAATAATATTAGCAGTTTTCATGGCTCTAATAACTTCTAATTAGACCCACAGAGGAGTCGCTGACCCTGGCAGGAAATTCAATCAGGAGGCATAAAGTCCCTTCTTGCCATCGGACACTTTGGTTTGAAACCAGCCAGATGACAATCCTGTGCTGCTTTTCAAAGTTGCTGGTATGCTTTTGGACTTTGTAATATTTCTAATTTGGCAGCTCCAAAGAGTTTCATGGAGATTTGTTCAGCCTGTAGACCAATGACAATATCCCTGCAAACTAAAAAATCCCTCTTCACCCCAAACAGCTTGCCGAGCACATTGGATCTGGTCCAAACAGGGTTTTTGAATGTTCTGTTCTGCGTGAAGTATTCCCCACACAAGTGGGGAAACTCAGAAGTTCTGCTGCTCTGAGCCTCCCTCTCCACATCTATAAGTACCCATGAGCCCATAAAGTTTCAATACAAACTCAGCTGGAACGGGGAAATGAAATGTCTCAGCCATTCACCTGTTAACAGGCATCTACATAAAGAATCCAGATTAGAGTGAAATGATTATTTAATGAAGTAAAAAAGTAATTAATATTTTAACACTTGTCTAGTGTGAAAGCAAAAAATAGAATGAGCTTCTCCCCACTTCTGTCACTTCTGCATACTGCTGGCTCTGTATATAATGAGAGGGAAAAGTGTTATTAGTATTGCCAAGTTCCAAACCAGAATCTGGTTCTTTAAAGTTGAAATTGCAGACGAACGAGTCAATTAAATCAAACCAAAATTGCCTACTTCCCAAACTGATAATCCAGTGAGGTGTAAGCTTTTGGAAACATGCTGTCATCTCAATCATTTTATCCTAAGGTAATTTAGCGAAGGAAACATTCAAAGGCAAAGGTGTGTTATTATTGCTGTTTTAAATAAGAATTTCCTAAGTCACAGGACTTCCAAAAATTGTGACCAAATTAAATTGTGTAATGTGATGGAAGGGGAAAATTATTCAATGCATGGGAAGCAACAGTCTTAAAATGCATTTAATTAATTTAATGACAATAACATTTAAATTTAATTAAGATAAACTTAGTTCTGGTCCTGTCTTTGGCAACTCTAGTTTTTAATTTTCATGAAACCTGATATGTTGCCACAAGAAGATACATATTTTCTGTGGACAGTTGCCAATTGGAATATCAGCATTTCCTAATTGTCTATACCCAATTTGTGCATCCTGTTCTCTTATTACTTCCCCACCCCACCCCACCATACCCCTTCCCCTCAAAAAAAAATGCTGGTTACCATTCTCTTCTTTAGAATAATAATTTCTAAGTCATGGTGGAGAGATAGATGATCAGAAGTAACTAAGAGTTACTTAGCATCATATATGGCAGTAGATCTTTTATGCAAATTGTATTTTTGAGAGCAAGCCAGCAAGCCAGCAAACAAAAACCAGAAAGCATATCTGCTTTCATCCATTTTGTAGGATGTTCTCTTTCCTGGAATTTACCATGCACATCCTAATTACTAAGCCATAGTTTCCTAACTCCAACAGATAATACCTATCTATTCTGGTACACCAGCAATTTGGTTCCAAAGTATGGAAAGGAAGACAGCAGAATGAAGGACCTCCTGGCATGTGCAAATGGACCATGGGAAAGTTTTATACTATTTGTGGGCGAAAGAACAGGAGTGAGCAGACAAAGGAATCATTTCAAAGTTCTCTAAAGAAAGAATATCATTTTGCTGAGCAACATCAGAAGCATATGTTCTAGGGCAGAGTGAGAAAAAAATGGTAGTTGTCGCATGGACACACAAACCGGTTGACAGAGGCAGAATTTGTAAAATGTTTTGCAAAATACTTTTCTTTTTCTAAGATGGGTAGCCTAAGTGGAGGGTGGATAGTGGATAGCAGTCCAGAAATATCTCAGGAAAACAAAAGTAGGTTTAAGCAATCTTGGCTCTCTTCTAAAAACGTATTGGAAGTTTGTGCCACCTCTTTTTTTTCTTTTTACTTTCTTGCTTTCTTTCTTTTGGTTGTATGGATTTCAGTTTCTGTTTGTTTAGTTAGTACTCAGGTTCTTCTATCAGTCCTTAAGCAATTTTATGAAAAATCATGGGACTCTGAAAAACGGGAGGGAGGGAGAAAGGAAGGAAGGAAGGAAGGAAGGAAAGAAGGAAGAAAGGGAAAGAATACTGAAAGACAAGCACTTCTTGCTAGAACAAAACATAGGGGAGATATCAATGTCTCAGAATGGAAGGAGGGGAGGGGACTATAACCAAAAATGGTTTGAAGGCAATCACTAGAAACTAGTCTCTGTGATTGAAAGACTAACATGCAGGCTTCAGAGAAGTATCCAAAACAATAACAACAAAAAGGGTTTTTTAAGTACATCAGAAGAAATAGAAAACCCAAAGAAGCAAGGGTGTCCAAAACAAATCTGAGATACAGGGTATAATTCCCTGGAAATTCCTCATATGGTACCATACAGTATATCAAAGTTGCTGTCACCACTGTGGAGTTATGCCATTCAGAAAATAGTGGAAAATTTCTTCTTCATTTTGGGGGAATTCAGAGGAATCATCTACCCAATTTCTTCACAAACTGCAGAGTTTCAAAAGGTTATTTGTGCCCAATTTTAACCAATCACCAAGCAAGATTTTCTAACATATCTTTCTGCTACTTAACTACTTTAGAATCGTTTCCATTTGTTCATCTCATGACTATGACTTATGTGTGAGGCACTGACAGATCCCACATACACAAACTAAATGTCAAAGATAGGAGTATAACTGCTCCCTCTGCTCTTCCCTATACTCACCCAATATCAACACACTGAAGGGTGACAATTCATATATACCTTTTATTATGATAATGCTCTAATTACTGCACTGGTCTTTTACTGCTTGAAAATCTAAAAACATATAACACTAACCACTTCTTTTACATTAATCCACAAATACATATTAATGAAACTATGGCTTGTTTGTTCCCTATTCATATATACATCAAACATCTACAAAGAGACAGCTCTTCTGATGATAAAAGTCTCTCTCTCTCTCTCTCTCTCTCTCTCTCTCTCACACACACACACACACACAAACACACACAGAGAGAGAAGAAGATACCAATTTACCACAAACATACACACACAGAGAGCCCATTATAATTCAGGAATAAAAAGTGCTTCAGTTATCAAAAACCTCTCAAATTATGTAGTGTGTGCCAGGTGTTTCAACTTTGGGAGAGATATGCTGTGTGGGTGATAACTATCAGAATTTGTTGCCAATTTGCTTAGCAAATCCTTTCATTGTTAGTCCTTAGATGTGCCCTGAATGCAAGGCCTTTTCAAGTTGATGCTTTTGGCCTTGGCTGTTAAAATATCTCGGAAAGAAGAAAGGTATCTCTGCTATCCTAACCATGTCCAGTGATGGACAGTCCTTTATTCAGAATCTAAGTCTCAGGAGTTGCCAAAGTTTCTTTGAACCTGAATAGATAGACCAGCCCGCTCCCCCTCTTCCTCTCTTCTCACCGCAGCATTTTGAGCCATGCTCTGTTTCCAAAGTCCTGATGGAGTTGCTGATTTTTCTTTTTTGGACCTGACAGTTTCTTTGTTGAGCTCTCTGATGAACTGCTGTTGATATTCTCACAACAGGCTTTCTTTCTTTCAAGCTGTGACTGATTTCATGCTGGAGCTAGCACATTGTCTGGTTGTAGGATGTTCTTAAAGCATCCCATAACCAGATATGAATTTAGGTGTGCAAATCTGCTGGGGAGCATGTACGTATCAGAAAGAATCCTTTCTTTTCACTGAATGGACATGGTATTATTTTTATTTCAGTGGTATCTGGCAAAGCTATCCCTTGGCAGATGTGCTTTTAACACACTGAGAGAGACATACACACACAAAGGCAGAAAGGGGAGAGGAGATAATTGTATGCAGAAGAAAGATGGAGAAGGAAAAAAATCAATATTAAAAGTTCTCATGCTTTCAGCATGAATTTTGAGCATGAAAGTATCCAGGTCATAGAGGACTATGTTAAAGCTTTTTCTAATGGCACGATCATTTCTGGTTTGTGTGTACCAGGAAGAAAACCATCATTTTATTTTAATGTGTAAGAGCATTCAAGCAATTCGTTCATTTCTTCTCCCACCTGCCACCCTTTCATGTTTTTACACACAGATACCTCACACTCTGAGAGGCACTATAACCAGACTTGTTTACCACCATCTATTATATATAAGGCTACATTTGAAAGGTGTTTAGAAATTTAAATTAGCCCATGTATGGCATGAATGTATATATATTTATCTTGTTTTCCTCCCCCCCTCCTTCGCTACTTCTCAAATAAATAAAATAACAAATAACTAGTAACTCAGAAAAGTAAGAGCAGTCAGAGTAGCTGACTTTTAAGCTAGTACAGAATTGCAACTTCACTTTTCCCTTAATCCTAGTTTGGGATACTCTCAGCATGCTGCTTTTATCCTATAAAAGCCAAAAAACCCCACTGTTTTATACAGTTAAAAATTCAGATATTGTTTTCAACATATAGCAAATAAACTGTTAAGTGGAACAGGCTAGTAAAAGCAAACAGTCAACTGTTAATATGGTAATTGTGAAGACTGGCCTTGGCTTTCTGCTCTGTAAATAGGAGATAATGGTAATACTAATAATGCATAATAAATACAGCACTGTATAATGGGATTATATTACTGCAATTTGTTATGTACATATATGTGCTTTCAATTTATCCAAAGGTATCCATTGAACCACTAAATCATGCCTGTTCAACTTGGCCCTGGACAGCTAGTAATGTAGCCTTACAAGATTATAAAATATTTAACATTATTATGTATGTATATATGTATGTGGGTCTGTAATAATAATAATAATAATAATAATAATAATAATAATAATAATAATAATAATAATAACAACAACAACAACAACAACAACAACAACAACAACAACAACAACAACAACAACAACAACAACAATAAAGTTGGAAGGGACCTTGGAGGTCATCTAGTCCAATCCCCTGCTCAGGCAGGAAACCTTATACCATTTCAGACAAATGGCTGTCCAGTCTCTTCTTTAAAACTCCTAGTGTTGGAGCATTCACTGCTTCTGGAGGCAGGTTGTTCCACTGATTAATTGTTCTAACTGTCAGGAAATTTCTCCTTAGTTCTAGGTTGCTTCTCTCTTTGATTAGTTTCCATCTGTTGCTTTTTGACTTGCCTTTGGAGAATAGTTTTACACACATACAAACACACACATATATAAAAATGTGTATGTGTACATATACATATACATGCATCCAGCTGCATCCATTTGGTTGAATATAAATATGAATATATGCAAGACCACACTTCTAATACTGCATCTAGCTTTGGTTGGAACAATGTAAAAAAGATGTTGAGTCTCTAGAAAGAGTGCAGAGAAGAGCAACAAAGATGATTAGGGGACTTGGAAGCTAAAATACATAAAGAAAAGAGGGGGTCAAGCTATTCTCCAAAGCACCTAAAAGCCGGACGAGAAGCAATTGATGGAAACTAATCAAGGAGAGAAGCAACCTAGAATTAAGGAGAACTTTCCTGACAGTTAGAACAATTAATCCATGGAACAAATTGCCTCCAGAAGTTGTGCGTGCTCCAACACTGGAAGATTGGACAACCATTTGTCTGAAATGGTATAAGGTTTCCTGCCTGAGCAGAGGGTTGGACTAGAAGATCTCCAAGGTCCCTTACAACTCTATTATTCTGCTGTTCTGTTCTGTTACACACAACACACACATACACACATACACTATATTATATTTTTTATATATGGCCCAAGACAATTCCTCTTCACTCAATGCAGCCCAGACAAGCCAAAAGCTAAAAGGTTCTGTGTGGAAAGCAACAAATTTAGATCCTGGCAGGCATTAGCTCAGCTAATCTAATTTGTCACAGGCCTTTTTACATTTGTGCCTAATTCTTAGGTAAAGTTATGGTATGAACTGGAGCAAAATCATCCACTTTGTTATGGCAGCATGCTGAATGTATTACTTTAGATTTTTTCCAAGCTAAGTAGGAATTTCTTTATCTTTTGACTTCTTCTTAGCTGTTTCTGTATACATTGCTAGATGGGGATGTTTTCATTTTATTTATTACTGGTCTGAAATAAAAAAGAGAAACAATATAAGAATCTCTCCCTATCCTTCTCTGAAGGAGATCAGTTTGTTAGATCAATCCACAATTTTAGTGATAATCAGTTTAGGTTTGAATGAAAAAGTGAAATGGTTACCACTGTAAAAATTATTTGTTACAGCATATTTTTAGAAAGACTGAATTTATTTACATAAAAAAAATTCCGAACCTGAAGTTTCTGGACTTAAATCAGAGAATTGATATTATACTCTAATAGAGTAGGAACTAAAAAAAAATATTGATTGGTTCCCATGGAATAAAACTATTCAACTTGCTAATTGAAATAAGCAGCACAGGTGGAAACAGCTTTAAAAGGAAATAAAGTTCTTCAGACCTATTTAAAGCTTGTCATAGTGTTGTCTCATTTGGCTTAATATCCTTAAGTTTGTTAATATGATGTTTCAAAAAATCATTACAATT
The DNA here is from genome assembly GCA_023970755.1 of Azemiops feae. Lineage (NCBI taxonomy): Eukaryota > Metazoa > Chordata > Lepidosauria > Squamata > Viperidae > Azemiops > Azemiops feae. Next base: position 2,954,800 of record JALGBA010000062.1, on the reverse strand, counting down.
TAATGATTTAGATTATTTTTGGTGTATATAATAATGATTTGGGATTTATCGTTATGTGAACTACTATGGATTTACCAGGTAAATATTATTTTTCCACATTAAGAAGATCCCAGGATTACAAAGTTCAATTGATGATATGTGTTCATTTTCTACCAATTACCTTCTCTCTGTTGGTGTACTGGAAAGATTGATCATACTGTGCCAAGTCAAGATTTAATAATGTATTTAAAAATAAGTTGAATGATTATTTATAAATATAATGCTTACTGCTTCTCTTTTTTCTTATTTGGGCTTGTTTAATTTTTTTCTTTTCTCTTTTGAACTTCTTATTTTTTCTTTACGCATTTATATATCTTTTTTTTAGTTGTGCATAAAAACATTTCCTTTAGCTCAATCAGAAGAACAAGATCTATTTATCTATATATGCCCTTCTAGTCATTAGATACCTTGCCTGTATAATAAGCTGGCCAAAGGAGAACATGGAGGTTGTTGATGTGAAGACACAGAAGCTCATCACAATGTACAGTGGTCTTCACAGAAGTCCAACACCCAGAGACTGTATACCAGCCAGAGTACGGTTAATGACAAAGTCACAATCCTGGATGAAGCCCAGAGTATACAGGATTGGATCAGTAAGATGGCACCCAAAGATTAACTGCTGAAAGCATGCTTGAGACATCAACAGACATGGAAGAAAGATTAAGCAGAGGACATGCATGATGAGATGTACCAAAAATAGATAGATGGATTGGTAGACATTAGGAGAGCCTAGAAGTGTGTGGAAAAAACTAGACTAGAAGATGGCACTCTGGTCATAGCAACACAAAAGCAGGTACTAATAGTAGATCCATAGAAATAGGTATCTACCACACTAGGTAGGATCTGAGGTGAAAACCTGCACAAAGATCTCAGAAACAGGTCAACATATAGTGACAGGGAGTAAGGTGCAAGCAGGAACAGCATGCAGTGAAGTGTAGCTGTGTGTCACCATGCCTCTTATTCCTATGTACATCAATGAGAAGGAATAGCTGTCAATGGGTTATTTATTTATTTATTTATTTATCAAGCAAGCAAGCAATCAAATTCCATTTTAATTCTGGGTGGCATAGAATACCCAAAACAGCATGCAATCACATGGAAGAAATAACACTAAAACCATCTCAAAGATACAACATTCTCACCAGATTCCCATCACCAACAAACCTGGAAGAACAGCCAGATTCAAGGGCCCATTTGAGCAAGAGCAGAATAAGGCCAATACAAATCGTTAGGGAGATACTATTCTAGAGCACAGACATTGTTACAGAGAAAGCCCACCTCCTGGGCCATATCAGATTTAATCAATGGTTAAGACTGTGACAACTCTATAAGATCAAATAGGATGCGTAGAAATTATATGAGATGCATCTCCTTCAGATACCTAGCCATATGTCATGAAGGCCTTTATATATGATAGCTAGTATCTTCATTTGCACTTGGAAGCTTACTGGAAGCCAGTGCAGCTCATTCAGAGGAGGTATATTATATATGGACATATCATAGTGTGCCATAAATGCCTGTGCCATTGTATTCTGAAGCAGCTGCAGTTAACAAGTTGGAAGCCCCAGGTAAAGCACATGTGAGGTGAGCAAAATGTGAATGACTGTCCATTCCAGAAAGAGGCAGAGTTGGTTCACAAGACAGATCTGTGGGGAAATCTTCCTGGTCACAGCTGCTCCTTCATGTGTCCAGAAAACTCCCAAATTATTCCAAAGTCCCTGAAATGGAAGTATACTCCTTTCGGCACTAAAGGAAAGATGGAAAGTCCAGTTCTGGGCTTAAGGAATTTGGAGTCTTTGTGTCACATCCTGAATATGTATGTGGCTGTGCACACTTCTCTTGAAGGCTATCTACCTAACAGATTGCTGCTTCAAACCCTCAGGGAAATGCCAGATATTTTTTTCCCAGCCATGGCTGTTGAAAAAAATACTTGTGGAGTTTTCTGGCTCAAAATCCTACAGTACATTTTGCCTGCAGTGAAAGGGTGAGCCATCTGTTGTTTCACCTCAAACTGCAACATGTCCACTTCATTAACTGAAATGTGCAGATTTAAATGGAGAAAAACCAGCCAGAAACATCTGGATGTCAGGGATTATGGGGTAGGAAAAATCAAAGAATATAGGGATTGGAACATGAAGTAGCCTAGAAGGGTAAAAGCCTGAAACTATCATGGGAATGAAGACTCTGAAAGAAAAAGAGGAAATCGCTATAAAGCAACTGCAATAACAATAACAATAATTGAAGCACGTTAGAGTTAAGAGTGTGATGGTTCTTATGCTGATTGGAAAGGGAGATGTTCTCCTGTTTTGGTGGGAAGGATTCCTCAGTTTCTATCCTCAATATAAATGAACTCTGAAGAATCTTTAAAAAATCTCTGAAAATCTATGCCTCAGATGGTGTCTCATATAAAATTAATAATGATAATGAGACCTTCACAGAACCGAAAAGATTGAGATACCTGAGTGTAAACATAATACAATTTAGAATTGCATTATGTTAAATTGGTGCAGGTTCCTTACTGGCAAATCCATGAAGAATTAAGCATTTATATTCTTGTCTATCATAAAATGAATATTAATGACAACAGTGCTATGCCGTGCCAGTAATAGACAGGTGTGTAAAGTATGCATTTAGGTATGAGATGAATCAGTTTTAAAAAATGGCCAAATGTTGCCTTTCAAAAGGGTGATGAATATTTCATTATCCCAGGGAAGAATATCCCTAAAATGATGTACCTTAGCCTCACAGTGGTATCTAATTCATTCCATTTCCACGTTCTACTTCAATTTTCCTTGAATGAGATTCTAAACAGTATCAGTTATAAATGAAATTCCTATAATTCCACATTTTCTTTCTTCACTTTCTCTTTCTATTTGTTGCCTTCTCTAACTGTAGAAAGTTTTACAAAGTATTGCAAATACATGTAATATCAGAACTGGATCAAACATAAAAAAGACTAGACAACCACTAGTCATCCTTTCAGAGATATTTCTTTCTCTAAACAGAGAAACAGAATGACCATAGGCAGATTGGTATTTTTTGGTTTTAAAATTAAAGAAGAAAATATCATTTTATTAGAGCAAGACAAATATAGATGCCTTTCATTTAATAAAGGGCACATTTAATGACAAGATTTGTGGTTGATCTGCCATTCTTTAAGAATACTCTAAGATTTTCACTTCTTTTTCCTTGGCTTTAAGTAATATATAGCTGAGCATGCTGGAATACCACTTTCTCTGGATAAATCAACACATACTCTACAGTTTGTCTTTTCACTTTATGTATATTAAGAACAACTGTATGGGAACTGTGTCCACTGAAGGGGGATATCTTCACTTTTTAATAAACTGACCATAATTCTTGGAATCATGACAATGTCATTTTTGAACACACCAATGTTTATCTTTGCTACAATTAGATTCTTGTGGAGTTCTTCCATGAACATTCATGTTGCACTGCAAAGCCTTGGAAGATTAGAAGATCTTCAGTTCCAATTTATGTGGTGGCAATACAGAGAGTTCAACTGAATCAAGGAAATCTGTTGGCAAATGAGTAGCATTCGATTCTTCACTGACAGCCCTGAAGGAACAATATAATTTCATCATCAGGGAAGTGTCTAATGCATATAGAATTGATTTTCTTCATCATTTCATGCAAGGAAGCCAAGATAGAGTTCTTTGGGAACAGTTCTGCAGGATTATCAAATGTTGAGTAGATGAAATGCCCAGTGTTTGTCTCTTGCATTGCAATTCATGCAATAATTTCTGATTGCCACCATTTTGATTATTGTACCATTTGGTTTTGAAAGTTATATTTTTCAAGGTTTTTTTTCAAATTTCTAAAGTTTTTTCTTGCAAATATAAAAGAGCTTCATGATGCCACTTATTGATCATGATATTAGGATCATTGATAGTTCTCTCAATTTGGAGGAAATCTTCAGACACGGCATTCTTGAACTGATTCCATAATTGTCATGGATTGATTTCAGTGCTTGTTAGCAAGATGAAAAACCAATCTCACTGTTCTGGGGATTGTTTTTATTTCTGCATCGTCTATAGTTTGTTGCCAATGATCATCAGCTTGCAACAATTCTCTCTCTCTCTCTCTAGACATCTTTGAATGATGGAAGGATATGTCCATCATACATCTCCAATGATTCAAAAGATACTGACCCTTTTATGTGATGAATAAGCAGTCTTAAGTAGTAGAGGTCACTACTTCATGGAGAAATGGTATGCATGCAATCCAGAACATTAACTTCAAAACTTCTGGAGAATTCCTCCACTCTTTTCCTAATCTTCCTTCTTTTTTCACCTCTTATTAGTCCAATTGTAGAATATTGAAATATCCATATGGTACTGTGTTTTTGCAAATGGATCATGTTTGCAAAGATCCATGAATTTTATTAAAGTGGTTTTTGCCATATCATTACTTCCCTAACTGTCTAGAGTTTTGGAGTTCCTCGCTATGCGTGACAGTGGGTGGAAAGGAGGTCCAAACCAATGGGGCTGAAAGGCCTGAAGGAATCCAGTGGGAGGGGAAAGGGCTGTGGGGAGTCATTGAGGGGGAAAAGTCCTGCAGGTATCCAGTGTGCAGGGAAAAGCAGGCGCAAGGCTGTGGAGATCTCAAAGGGCAGGAAGTGGAGCATGGGTGCTTCAGGATGTGGGAGAAGCCTTGGGAAGCCTAGGGCAGGTGAGCCTGGACCTGCACCTAGGTCTCCCAGAACCTTCCCACCCTTAAGACAGTGCTCTGTTTAATGACTCACTTGGTCATTTAATGGCTGCATCAGGAAGAGCGGGGGATAGGGCTCATTAGCTGAGGCTGTCTCACTTAACAGTCATCACAATATGCAACCATAATTGGTAAGCTCCATTACAATCGTAGTTTGATGTCTACTGGTATTTGTTTTAAAACTGGAAGAGAATCACTGAATTATATCATTAAAAAAAGAGACATGCATACAATTGCTAGCCATCCTGTGATTTTGTTTGCCAGGGTCAGAACAAATATTAGAGGGGCTTCAGCTATGACTAAATTTTCTATTGCTCTGGATTCCTGGGGCAGTAATATCCTTGGCACTGGATTCATCTGCCTTGCTTTCATATAAGTATGGGGCCACAATGTTAGAGAGTTGATTTAAGTCTGTTGATTTCTATGAATATTAATATTCTTGGTTTGTGGTCTACAGGCAATGGTGATGAGGCTTTTTTAAATGTAATATATCTATATGCATATAAAATTATATGAGACTGGATACAAAATCATTTCATACACAGCATATGTTATACCACAAAAGAAAAACTGTTGATAGATCATGTCAACTTAATCTTTTAAAACTCCCCATTTTGTCCTCTTAACCAGCAAAATGTCTCTAACATTCTTTTAGGCTATTTTGATAAATGTAATCATACTGTGTTTCAAAAGTGACATGATTTTTAGTTCAGGTCAAACAAGCACGACAAACAAAGATTGTTCAGAAGCTAAATGAAGAGGATTTGACTGCCAGAACCAATTAGATAAGAATATGAAGGAACAAGCCAATACTTCTGTTCTTCTGGACAGTCCATAAAAACAGTAGGAAAAGAGCCTGGTTAATTGTTTACCAGTGCATGTGAGAGGCACCCCTTGTATTCTGATAATTGGGCTCTTGGTTGCCTAGAATTCAGTCAGCAGAACAGAGAACTGTGTTAATAGAAAAGTTGAGTCATGAAAAGAGAGTTAAATTCAAAGCTTAAGTCATGAAAGACAGGGCATTTTGACATGAAAACTGACATGTGTGTTTCTGAGTTTAACTGATCTTTTTTAAAGCAGCCAAAAGAGAGCTTAATTTGGCCATTGCTTTTGTGGAGCCATTTTATGATCACTTTGACTTTTAATTTAATTTAATTTACTAGAATGAAGCTTGTATTTTTTTTTTATTCCTTTTATTCTTCCTGCCACTTGGTTCATTTGCTACTCTGCATCATCTGTTTCTTTTTCACTCCAGATTCATTGGTCGTTTTAAGCACACCACAAAAAAGACTAAAAGAACAATTTCAAGGAACGTTTAAAACTTGAACGGGCCTTTCCTCAACTTCATTACTTGGTTTTAAAAATAGAACTATTCATTTTTTTTAAAAAAAAATAAAGTCTTCAACTCTATTGAATTCAGATATAATATATTATTGTACACCTTGATAAACTTTATTACTCAGGGGAAAAGCTATTTTTATTTCAAAGTTTTTCTTGCAAAAGAAATCATTTTATTTCACATATAAATTTTAAGAAATTAGTTTGGTCAGAAAATAATGTTTTGAGGCTCTGGGGTTCTAGATCAAAATGTTTATTTGCCTTGGCACAATGATTTTATTTTATTATTTTATTTTTCTATTTTATTCAATTTCTATAACTGCCCAACTTAATCAATGATACTGAGTGGCTTACAGTTTTGATATTGCTGGTCAACTTGTTACTTAATTTTAGCTGCCTGAAGTTTTATTTATCACTGTTTTTATTTGGCTTTATTTTTGATTATGTCAACAGTAGTATCAAGATCAAAATGAAGAAAAAAGCAATGAGTGTTTAGCATTGTGTCTATGTAATACCGGTTTTTCCCGAAAGTAAGACCTAGCCTGAAAATAAGACCTAGCTTGATTTTGGGGTGTGGGCCTAATATAAGCCCTGCCCCCAAAATAAGCACACCCCTAAAAATCAAGCTGGCATGGGGGTGGTGGAGCTTACCATTGCAGCCAGGCCTCCCATGGATTAACACTTGCCTTGCCGGCCTATTTCTTCTGCCGCTGAAGGAGCTTCATTCTGCAGCTGAGAATGGAGCTCAGGCCTGCATTTCGCAGTCAGAGGCCTTCCCGGAAGGCCTGTGCAGCCAAGCTATGGATTGAATCCATAGCTTGGTTCTCAGCTGCACAGGCCTTCAGGAAAGGCCTCTGATGATGAAATGCAGGTCCAAACTCCATTCTCAGCTGCAGAAGAAGTGGGCTGGCTAGGTGGGGCTGTTGGTGCCATCGCCATAAGGTGAGTGGAAAAGACCCCCCCCCCCAAAAAAAAAGACATGGTGCTTCTTTTGGAGGCAAAATAATAATAAGACCGGATCTTATTTTTGGGGAAATATGGTATTATATCGGTTGTACAGTCAATCAGATGTTTGGACTGGATTTGGCATTTTTGTCCATCTATCAAATTCTTCCCATGGACCTGGAATGACAGTTGTTGTTTAATTAGATTAAATATATTGTCTCAGGATGTAAGTTGTTCCAAGCAAAGCAGCCTTTTGCAACTGACTGATGGTGATTTTCTCAATGCTGATGATGTTCAAGTGTATTGCAAAAGTTTTGGATTACATCAACTATTATTATTGGTGCTATCTTTGATTTATGTCTACTTCCATTTGCAGGTCTTTGTATTTTATGATTTTTCTCCAGTTCTTCCTCTTCTATTCTCTCAATTCTACTAATCAAGAGTTGTTGTTTTTTGTCTTTCTTATTGACATTTGTGAAGTCTGGCATGTTATGTGGCAGGTGCCTGTCTGTTTGAATTCTAAATCCCAAGCTTTAGTGTCTTTGTTTTCTATTACTTTCTCTATTTTGTGGTACCACCAGTTCTTGCTTGCATGTAAATAGTATTTCTTGCAGCTCTTCCAATGCACCATTGTTGCTAATTTGTCTTGCTATTGTTTGTAATCAGTCTGTACAGTCTTCTTGAAGCAGCTCAGGTGGTGCTGTGCTATTCTGTTTTGAGTGCATTTATTCTTAAGGCTTGTCTTATACAACTGTCTTGCTGTTGTTAAGTTCTTATTCATATCTAATAATGCTGGCCATTAATGTGTCTTTCTTTGGTCTTTCCAATACCACTTAGCTAGGTTTTAGCTAATTTTTTAAATGAAAACAAACAATACACTTTGTTTCCTTGACTTTTGCTTATCTTCTTCCTTTGTCACAATTTAGAATGACTGTGACTGATCATTGAAGGAAAAAGGTGAGCAGGACAAGATATGAAGCAAACCCAACTTTGCAATGGTGGTTAGCATTGTTGGTGAAATAGAATGATATTTCAATACACATGATTCCAGCCTTAGACATTTAGTTGCTGAGCAAAGAAGCAGGATTCATCACCTTGAGAAGGATGCTTGATTCAGGAATAGTTTGTTTCTTCTAAATAATTCTGGATTCTGCAGTACAACTTTCAATAGACAGAAGTGTCTGCTTTCTATTTTTAAATCTCTGAGTGCAGTACAATAATAGAGCACTTTCCATGATAAATGAACCTTCTGTGTTTTGCCTTGAGTCCAAATCATATTTTGCACACATTTGTTTTAATTGTTATTTAGAGCAAAAGAGGATGTTTATTAAATTAGCGAGCAAATCAAACACAGATTATCACATATCTGTGTATGTGTCTTTTCCCTTTGCTTTATTGGAATATATATGTTTGGTTGCTGTGGCATAACTGTCTGATTTGGCACAACAACCAAACAGGACTTCAATGGATAGTTAGGACTGCAGAAAAAAAACCAATTGCAACTAGCCTGCCTTCCATTGAGGACTTGTATACTGCACTAGCTAGAAAGAGGGCTGAGAAAATATCTACAGATCCCTAATATCCTGGACATAAACTGTTTCAACTCCTCCCCTCAGGATGCTGCTATAGGGCATTGCATGCCAAAACAACTAGACACAAAGACAGTTTTTTCCCCCATGCCATCACTCTGTTGAACACCCACCGTATTGCTTTATGTGTAAGAATATTTGTCCATGTAGTATTATCCTTCTCATCTTTCCTATTACCTTCTCCTATTGGTATTTTATGATTTATCACTTTGTTGTTTGTATCTTATGATTTTTGATTGCATCTTATGATTTATCACTTTGTTTGTATGTACACTGAGGACTTATACACTGGAGATATATTCCTTGTGTATCCAATCATACTTGGCCAATAAAGAACATTCAAATTCTAATTCTAATATATTTATATTGCAGAATAGTTATATATTTCACCAGTGGTTTAATGCCCAACTTTTGCCTCGTCTCACCTTTCCTCACCTCACCTTTCCTCAATGACTTAACTGTGTGCTTCTAGCTTACTGAGTAAGAGGGATATTCAGAATCTCCTGACAATTAAAGCTCAATTAATCTGCAAAGATTAATCCCAGAATGCATTTTACTTAAGATAAATACCTTATTCTGAGTTGCATTAAGATCCATCTACTTAACATTCTTAGTAAAAATCCCAGAAATAAGTAGGGACTAGAGAATTAACTTCTCTGGTATATCTCATGCTTACCTTTTACTTAACCTAAAATAAGTATGCTTTAAGGCCAAATGCTCTATAATACAACTCAATTTAAACAAATCAGTGTAACTATTATTAGTTAAAGCCATCGAATATAAGATGTTACATTAGAAGATGTAAAGATGGATGGAACAATCAGACTTTTTAGAAACATCTAATGTTTACTGTAAAGAGCCACTGTTAAAAAGGTCCTGCCTGTTATACAATAACATAACTAGATTTGTCTGGAGGCAATTAAAATTATAGAGAGATAATTAATGACAGTGGGCATGGGTATGTTTACTGAGAATATCTTTTATTATTATTTTTAAAAATCTTTAATTATTTTTACATTTTTACATTTTGTTTTGTTTTCAGAGGCCTCCTCCCTCTTTTAATTTATAGTCTTAGTATTAATATTGATAATTTTAAGAGAGGTAGTATTTTAATTTTATAGTATTCTATTAACAATCATAGATTTTAGATATCTTTTAAAAGTTTAGTGGTATTATTAAAATGGTCCTTGTTAGTATTTTATGTTGGTTTGTGACAAAAGTAAAGTTTGATTAATGGCACCCAACAACCTAATTGTTCTTTATGCTAGGCCTCTTTGCTTCAGAATTTTTGGATAGGGATAAGCAATCCTTCAAATCCTCTTGTTCCAAACTGCCTAGCTCTATACAAATAGCATGAAGGCTTTGAAATTTTATGGATAACAGAAGTCTAATCTAGACATAACAAGGATAAAAATACATATGTACTTTTCTACATAGGGCTGCAACTGCAAAATCAGCAAAATTTAAAGCAATATTACAGTTTTCCTGTCTCTAATAATAGCTATATGCCACTTCTAAAGTTAAAAATGTAAAAGATTAAGTGTGGTTGATCATTTTAACAATGTTTTGGCATTTTTAAAGAATTCATAATGAAGGGAGAAAGAAGAAACCCATCACAGGATGGATTTTCTTTGTCCTCACTTCCCCTCCTCAGCTTTTAAATATGGCAATGTAAAAAGCAGTTATAGTGTAGCATAGACATCAGAAATGAATAGAGTTCATAAACCATAACACACATAATGTGTTAACCCTCCCCCAATTCCATAACCCCAACCCTAACCCTAAATAAATCAACATAGATCAACACACTTAAAAAAAATCAACCCTACAATAGGCCAACATTGGTCAACTGAAATCAACTGAGATCAACCAGTCAACATAATTCAACAAATATCAACCAAGGTCTACCAAAATTGACTGAGCAACTGACATCTCCTGAGGCAAACTGAAGTCAACATTAATCACCTGAGGTCAACCGAGGTCAGTATTCATCAATACAATTGATGGTTCTCCACATTGGTCAACAGAGCTCAACATCAGTGAACAGTGGTCAACTGAGATCAATCTTGGTCAAATGTTTATAAAAATTAACTTGGGATTTTTGTCTTACAAAATATACTTGGGAAATATGTCTTTAAAAGAGAAGTTCCATGGTATTTAAATTCACAAGAAAAAGTTATACAGAAAAAACAGACAAGCAAAATTGTATTTTCTCAATCAAATTATATAAAAATATACATAAATTGTGAGGAAAATATTTTTTTGGACAAATGACATCTTACTGCTGCATTATGCATTTCACAGCTTTATACAAATATTAAATAGGCCTCCAAATGTCAAAATCAGAGTCTAGAAATGCATTACGTTGTCGATATCTTTGACTATATTGACATAAATCATTTTACACCTTTGGACTTCAACATTCTGAATAACTGAACCAATGATTCACAAATTAACAATATGACTTCATACATTTAGATAACGATCTGAAATTGGTATAATAAACGAAACACTATATATTTATATATATATATTTTTGTATCATTGTATTGTTGAAATCCTGTTGCTTAAACAGGAATAAAGATACATTATGACATTTTTATAGTATAATAGCAAAGGAAATCTAGCCCAAGGCAATTTAAAGGAAATCATTTTAAAGAAACAAAAAATGTAAATTTATTTGCTATCTATGCCTAGAACTCTAATTTATATTATGTTATAAATATGGACCCTCAATGTTTTCAAGGTTGTACCTTTTCAATAATTTATTTTTGAGCTTACTTCTATTTTTATCACCTTGGTACTTTGCATTTCTTTCCTTGACAATGATATTATATAGCTTAAATAAATTATTAAAAAAAAAACTTGTAAAACTATTTTCACTTTCATTGTTATGTTCCTTGGACTATGTTGTTGGTTTAAAAGTTAAATAACAAATAAACATGTCCCCCAATAATTAAATCTTAAAATGTAATAATTGAACAAGCAGGATGTGCATATGAAATCATAATAAAATACAGAAGAATATTTCTAAATAGTAGTATATGGAACTAAATGTGAGCTTTTACTTATCAAAACAGCCTTGCTTGCTATCTATGGTCCTGCTTTGGTCAGTCTACTCTTTAGCTTCCACACCATAAAGTATTCATTATTGACCTTGGGCATGATAATAGGTTAAAAGCCTAATTTTGATTATATATATATATATTTATATATATATATATATATATATATATATATATATATATATATATATATATATATATATATATATATATATATATATATATATATATATATATATATATATATATATATATATATATATATATGGTCTTTTCCCGTGTAAGATTGAGAGTGTCTTGGCGACATTTTGACGAGGTCCCACTCGCCATCTTCAGGCAGGTGTCTTCGGCTTCGTGCTTGTGTGAGCAAAGTGTGATCGGAGCTGCCATCCTTCTATAAATACTGGAGGGGGTGCGTGGCGTGTTGGCTTTGTAGCTGTAAGCCGGTTGGTTGGCTGTGTTGTTACATCTTGATTGGAAGATGGAATTGATGTAAGCAAATTAGCTGATGTAGCTGTAAGCGGGTTGGTTGGCTGTGTTGTTGCATCTTGATTGGAAGATGGAATTGATGTAAGCAAATTAGCTGATGTAGCTGTAAGCAGGTTGGTTGGCTGTGTTGTTACATCTTGATTGGAAGATGGAATTGATGTAAGCAAATTAGTCAATTGTTTGGTAACATCCTGTGTGGCTGAGGTGCTGGCTGTGTGCCCATTGTTCTTTTGTGCCTGGGTAATGGGCTGTGTGGTATCTATTGTAGTGATATCCTGAGTCCTGTGCTGCCACATCATGGGAGGTAGGCTGCGTTGTAACATACTGAGCCTTTGCGATGTAACCTCCTGAGTTCTGTGATGTAATGTCCTGAGTAGATGGCTGTGATGTAGCATCACGGGCTTTGGTTTGGCTCCGAGTTTGCGGTCTGGCCATGTGTTTATGGCGTGTGTCAGTTTGCTTTGTGTGGGGGTCAGTGGGGGGTGCAGCAGTTGGTGATGTCACCGTGGTGTGGATTCTGGATGATGGTTGCATTTCGTCTATGGGATGGGTTTGGGTTTGAGTCTGGTGAGGGTGATTGGTGGTGGTGTCCTGTGTTGTTCTGGGTCCGGTGTCGGTTTTTGTGGTTGGGACTCGTTTGTTGTCTAGGGCTAGTTTCCATATATAAAGTGAAATCTACATTATCAAAATTAGGCTTTTAACCTATTATCATGCCCAAGGTCAATAATGAATACTTTATGGTGTGGAAGCTAAAGAGTAGACTGACCAAAGCAGGACCATAGATAGCAAGCAAGGCTGTTTTGATAAGTAAAAGCTCACATTTAGTTCCATATACTACTATTTAGAAATATTCTTCTGTATTTTATTATGATTTTATATGCACATCCTGCTTGTTCAATCTGGAGGACAACCCATTATTTATCTCCTGAAGACAAACATGCCTCACTTCAACTCACAAAGAAGGCAACCTCTACCCACCTTATGCTGCTTCCTATCACAAGTAATGTTTTCTCCTGTTACAATCAATGCTATTCAGTCTGCTTGTTGAATGTCATTTCACTGAAGGCAAATACTTCAAATCTGATTGGTTCTGCTGCACTGTGGTGGCAATATCCCCTCCCTTCCAGTCTTTGATTGCTGTTTTTCTATGATCATTTAGTCCTGGACTACTGCAACGATGAAACACATCTGCAAAAATAAAATATTTTAAATGCTGTCAAGAAAAAATGCAAAAGAAATCTTGAGAGTAAGGGAATTATATTTGCAGGTGAAGAGAACATTTATTTATTTGTTTATGCAATTCATCTACTGCCTCAATCTTCAAAAACACTAGAAAGTTAAGTGTTGAGAAATTGTAAGATACTACTTATGTGCCTGTCTAAGTGTTAGTGTTACTGCTGTTATCTGTTACCGCTGATTAACAGGAAGACAAGAGTGTTAAATATGTATACTGAATATAGAAACATAGATTGTTCTCGGCAGTATAGAACAGTCACTAAAAACAAGTAAAAATGGTTGATGTTCCAAGTTAGTATAGAATTATTTCCTTGGACAGCAATTTGCATCAATTGTGCATTAAAGGCAGAACAGTGAGGCTCTTCTTTTATGGGTGCAGGAAATAAGAAGATGCTGTGAAGATGAGGATGTCTGGAGGATCAGCAGCAGATATGGTCTGATCAGCTCTGATCAGCTGTTTGGCTGATGGAATGGCACAGGTGCAGTAATGGAGATGGCTCTGGCAGGGCTTCAAGGCCTTGTAGTGCAATTCTGCAAGTAGGTACAGCTTCGGGGGGGGGGGTGTCAGACAGTAGCTGCAGAAAATCACTGGATGGTGGCAATTTTCTTTTTTTGGGATTGGTGGTACAAGTATTTTATTTGGAATGGCTTGGCAGAACCACAAGAGGGAGGCAAGCTATTGGTGATATGACTGGGTCAGTCTGAATCCTGTGGCTACTGTTCAGCTCGCTCGCCATTTTGCCTCCATCATGCCATAAATGGTCAGGCCTTGGAAGAGAGAGTGTGACTCCTTTGGTGCTAAGAAGTGCTTGGAGGTGTGTATAGTAGACCTCAAATACACATGGACTCAGTTACACACATGTCCATAACAGCTCATAATTGTCTGAGATTGCTTTGGATGAAGTTTATATCTTCAGCTCCTGTTCTTTTTTTCCTTCAGGAATTTTGAAGGAACCTGCAGTCATTTGCAGTATTGTTGAAACTGGCTCATAATTATTCTGAATTTTGTAAAGAAATTTGAAGTGGGGAATACAGTACAAACATGAAACAACATTGACCTAATAGAACTCATCTCTCTCTCTCTCTCTCTCTCTCTCTCTCTCTCTCTCTCTCTCTCTCTCTCTCTGTGTGTGTGTGTGTGTGTGTATGTCTGTATGTGTCATCAGAATGAAAGGCAATTGAAGCAATGTCTGAATCTATTGTGAAATATACAATGCCTTTAACATCATATATAGTTAATGAGAATTCTGAAGAAATAGAAGCTAATGCATTGAAAGCATCTATGGTAGAAACAACACGAGATTCAGATGTCACAGGGCTGAAAGATGACAATGAATTATCTTGTATAAGCATTGACAAGGACGAAAAGAAAAAAGTGTCAGTATCAATAGGATAGAAGGAGGAGGAGGAGGAGGAGAAGGAGAAGGAGAAGGAGAAGGAGAAAAGAAGAAGAAGAAGAAGAAGAAGAAGAAGAAGAAGAAGAAGAAGAAGAAGAAGAAGAAGAAGAAGAAGAAGAAGAAGAAGAAGAAGAAGAAGAAGAAAAAGAAGAAGAAGAAGAAGAAGAAGAAGGGAAGAAGAAGAGAAGAAGAAGAAGAAGAAGAAGAAAAGAAGAAAGAAGAAGAAGAGAAGAAGAAGGGAAGAAGAAGAAGAAGAAGAAGAAGAAGAAGAAGAAGAAGGGGAAGAAGAAGAAGAAGAAGAAGAAGAAGAAGAAGAAGAAGAAGAAGAAGAAGAAGAAGAAGAAGAAGAAGAAGAAGAAGAAGAAGAAGAAGAAGAAGAAGAAGAAGAAGAAGAAGAAGAAAGACTCCCAATCTAATGGAGATGAAGAAAGGCCAAACCCAAAATTTGGATGACGATGAGGTGATGAATGATATTTTAATTTATGCTGATATTGCTGTTTGATTAATGCAGATTCATAAAAGATGAAAGTTAACCTAGTTGAGAATAAGTGAATCTCTTCAAAAAAAGAAAAGAAAAAAAAGAATCTTTCTCTGCAAGTCAACAACAAGGAGACAAAAGCCAAGGAGACAGTCAATATCAGAGAATTTCATGGTTTTATAAATCTTTACTGAACAATGAAAGAGTGTTGTAAATTTGGATAGTGTATTCAAAACGCAAACATGGTTTGGATTTTGTTGCACGCTGTAGATAATGAGAACTAAAGCTGGAACTTCCAACGTATAACTGGCTTTAAAACGTGGTAATTAAATTAAATTACCAGAAATTTCAGGAAATTAAATCTTGAAACCCCTGAAAATGAGATATCTGTACAACATTTCACTCGCTTAGAACAATGGAAAACTTTGGCAGTCAGACTTAACCTCCAGAAACTATTGATGAAAATGCATCAAGTGGAAATGAAAAAACAGAAGAAAAAATGGAGAGCATTTTCACACAGTCTTTTGGATGTAAATAAAAGCCTTCCCTTCTGTGGTGTGTGTGTGTGTGTGTGTGTGTGTGTGCAGGTAGAACTGTGTGTGTGTATGTGTGCAGGTAGTTGGTAGAACTACTCTCATATCATGAGCCAATTTTGAAAAAAATATTTTATAAAAATTAAATATGCTATTTTTTTCTGAAAGTGATGTGAGACTCTGTCCATTAAGTTGGGCTCTAGGAACCAGTTGAGACTGCTATTGTACCAGCCTCCCCACTGTGTAGTAATTTTCCTGTCTGATCTTCTAACGTCTATTTCAGTGTTGGCAGTAAAATACCCCAGACTTACGATCTTGAGGGACTTCTCTAGATCTGTGGTCTGAAGTGGCTCAAAAGTGCATGACTACTAAGCCAATTATGGGCTTATCCCATGTCATCCAGGGCTTTATGTTCTTTCTGAGGTGGCACTGTAGTTAGAATGCACTATTCTGGGCTAACTCTGCCCACAGCCAGGAGTTCAATCCTGACCAGCTCAAGGTTGACTTAGCCTTCCATCCTTCCAGTAAAATTAGGACCCAGATTGTTGAGAGCAATATGCTGACTCCATAAACTGCTTAGAAGTGCTATAAAGCACTATGAAGTGGTATATAAGTCTATGTGCTATTGTTATTGCTATTCTTTGTTGTCCACACTGAAAATAGACAGCTAGACAGGTCAGGGATCTGATCCAGCAGTGCACTGCTTATGTTCTTTCATCAACAATGATATATAAACTAATTTAATAGTACAAAGGAATTTCAGATTTCTGTCCTAAACTTATATTGTCATGGAAGTGAAGTCCACACATCATAAAGTCACCAAGACTGAACAACACTGATATAGAAACAGTTCCCAGGGATCCATTTTGGGTTATACAGGTGTTTCCTTTTGTGGAAGACAGATTAGTATGTGGTAGCTCGATGACTCAACTGTGACAGAAAATTGGGTTCAATAACCAGACACCACTTCCACATGACTTCCAAGCACAGAATGAACAGAAAGTATCATTTTGTGCTTTGTCCCAGACAACAACATGTCTTAAGCAGTCTCTCTGCTTTTTGCTGGAGTGTAATGGATGATTATATATATATTATACAACAGAGAATTTTTTTTCATAAACATTATATATTTTAATCTCCATAGATTTCTTATTGTTAATAATTTCTTGGGTCATCTGATAGATGCTTTCAGTCATAATACTCTGAACTTTCACTTCAAAGGAGAGCTCTACTGTACCTTAACTGCAATTAATGTAATTGAAGGAGACACAGAAACAAAACAAAGTAACTGGATTCTATGGCAGTGCCTTTTGAATTCATACATGTTTATTTTGAAAAATGTTAAAGATTTCCTGCGTGATAGGGAATTATAATAAAGCTTTTATTTCCAGTATCATTCTTTTCTTCATCTTGGGCTTTTATAAAATGAAATACATTTTCTTTGAAATTGCTAAGAATACTAAACAGTACAATTCAAGAATAGTTGAATGAAGACTTAGATGAATATAGGTCAAAAATGAAAAAAAATCTTGGCTTTCTTGACAATGCCTCTTTGGTTGGGGATGACTGCAATGCTTCTGTTTGAAATAATGTTATATTGACTTATTCATGATTAAAAATATTAATAAAGACTGCAGTTGTGTTTGGTTTAAAAGCACATCTATAACTTTAAAATGTAAAAGTGAGTTCATTAATTCAGCCTCTTTGTTGTGAAGCAACCTGTACCCCTTTGCTGAACCTGACCTAATTTTGCATTTTTGACCTGGAAATCAAGAGGACTAGCAGCGAATATTTCAACCTGCTCAGTTTGACTGAAATGAAAGTACTTCAGGGAAAAGGGGAATGTAGAAGCTGGTGGCAGAAGTGGTAAAATAAAGCTAATAAGAGTCCAACAAAATGAAGACTTCCACAAACTGGATTGAGCAATAAACAGGCTAAATGAAACTGTAGCAGAAAGACTTAAATTCAATAACAACTCACAGACAAAGCCCTCTAGCTAAGCTCCATTCCCTATGCAACAGAAGAGAAAGGCTAAGCTTCACAAAGATTGAAAAAACAACATCAGAATACGAAGCAATTTTTTACTTTGCCCCCAAAAAATCAAGGATAAGAAGCACACTTCTGATTGCTAGGCAACATGCATCTGGAATTCATAATTAGCTCACCACCTTGTGTTACCACAATTACATTAGCTCTTAAACCCTAAGAGCATTTAACTTTTCTCGTATGATCTGCTACTTGCCTTTCAGTAGCAGCAAGGAAGGGTGTAATTTAGTTAATTTGTTATTAGGAATGATGGGCCATCTAACATGGAATAAATAATGTTAAAACCTTCTTTGTCGACATGCTCATCGGTATATGGATCTGACAGAAGTGTTGCTGCTGCCATTGTTGACTGTCTCAGGGTTTCTATACTACCAGAGTTTGCTTTCCTGCATACCATCTCCTCTTTGTTTCTGCTCAGTGCAATGAACTCTGCTGTGGAGATTGTTTCCTTTGAATAGGAGACACAAACTTCTCAGCATCAAAGAGGAATCTCCAATTCAAAAAGCAAGGCAATGGACAAGGAAAACAGAATGAAACAATGGGTGGGGAATGAGTAGTCTATTTTGCCAATCCCTTTATTTTATAACCTTCTCTATAGCAACCACTACACTGTAATGTTTGATAACCTATGAAAGCTATTACATTGACATTCTGTTTCTAAAACTGCTGCATAAGGTTTCTCCACTGAATGGATAAGGATGAAATAGATTTTTCATATCTACCATCTCAGTTAACATCTTGTGAAGCGACTCGAATAATGAAAAGCCCAGAACAATACCTGCTCATGATTACCGCAGAACATTAATTGAACAAACACTAATGAACCTAATTAGTGCCACAGAGAGCACTGACTTCATGCATGTTTAATTCCAAATGCAATGGTTTAAAAATGCTAATGAGAGAGATTAGTGAGTGCCAATATGAGGATATTTTGAGGAATCTTGGTTGATCCAGGAGCTCATAGAACACAAGGGCTTAAAGAAAAGAAGAAAGTAGCTAGTTAATTTTCAAAATATAAATTATATCATACCAAGCAAACAACATAGCTTCCATCAGTAGAAGATATGATACTATATTACAGGAGAATAAGAATGTTAAAATTTGCTTCAAAAAACACAACCATTTTCTTAATTGAAAATAACATAATAAATCATTAGATTATTCTCAGCAACAATTCAGTTTGCATTTACTCATTTATTTTAGCATGTATAGTTCCAGGAGTCTTGTCAAAGTTGGATAGGATTGCTATTTGCTTGTAAACTGTATGCTTCTCCAAGGCATATCCTCAGTGTTGAAGATGGGGCAAGATGGTGTTGCTACAATATCACTGCTGCAATAGTTTCCCCGGGCATTATTTAGATCCATCTGTACTGTGAAATTCACTTGGACCTATGGAAAACTCATTTCAACTCGACCTTATCTGATTAGGGTTCTGATTATTGATCTTAATTTGAACAAACTGGGCAAGCTATGAGCTGCATGTGGTTCTCAGTTTGTTTTTTTGTTTTTTTGTAATTTCTTACAAAAGGGGCCATCCAAATCCATTATTACCATTTTCTTCCCTATTTATATGGGAAGTAAAATGTGTAAGCCTTAACATCAGCTTAAAGCATTTAATTATTTAAGAGCCCAGAATATCATCTGAAGCCCCTATTCTTGGTTGCTTAGTGGATACAAGCCTGTTGATGTCACATCATCTCAGAGCTAATGCATCTGAAACTTATCCAAGAAAATGCAGCTCCCTTAGAAGCTATTTTATCTTTGTTTTGTTTTATACGGCACAAACTGTAGTTTTAATGTGGTTGTAAAAATGATGCAGGAAATGATCCTTCTGTATTTTAGTTTCTTTGAAGAGTCTAATTAAAACTAATTAACTGGTAAGAGCAAACTGGATAGGTGAAGGTCTAGAATAGTAGTTTTCAAGGTTTTTTTCCCCTAATAGGAACCCTGTAGGAGTAAATATTTAATCAAAGATTCTAGACAAAATAGTGAATAATACATTTGTTCTCCTTTCTTCCTCATTGAAATGCAAACTTAAAGTACTTGAGTTATGTGTTATATATTTCTGGTACTTTAATTGTATAACTACTTTAGGGTCCATCTGAAAACCATTTTTGTTCATATAAAAGAGTATTGTAATATTCAAGGACACAACTTGTTTATTACAATATAGCAATACATTGCATACAATTTTAATCAGATGGTGTTTTCTTCTTAAAGCCCACACCTCTAATGGGTATGCATACTAGCATGGTAGGGAGCTGTGAAATGTCTATGGAGACTCTCAGTCATCCAGGTCATGATTGTCTCAAAGGTGCTTTTTCAAAAGGCAACTGGACTTCCTTTGTTTTTCCTAAAAGACATTTCACTTCTCATCCAAGAAGTTTCATTGGTTTTGAAAAAGCACCTTTGAGACGGGCTATGAAATCTATTTTCTAAGACAAGTTAGAATCCAAAGCAAAATAATATATCCAAAGCATAGTATATCTAAAATAGAACTGATTGTTGCCCCAAAGGTGCTTTTCAAAAAGCAACTGGACTTTGTTTTTTTGTTTTTTCCTGGAAGATGTTTTACTTCTCATCCAAGAAGCTTCTTCAGTTCTGGCTGAATGATGGAGAATGGAAGGATTTATATTCTTTGCAGTCATTCTGTCGTTAGCACTCTGAAAGTCAGTCAATAGCGCTCTGAGAGTCGTTGAGGCTACTTGGGGATTTATATGTACCCTCAGGGCCACTTGAATCAGAGTATAAATAGGTGTGGGACTGCTGAAAGAACTGTGTTGTAGACAGGAGATAGATGGTGTCGTATCCCTCCGCCTCTGTTGAGAGAGGGCTGTTCAATTTTAATATACATCACCTCTTTGACTCCTCTTTCAAACCAATAGTCCTCTCTGTCCAGAATGTGGACATTGCTGTCTTTTCTTACAGTTGAAATGCGATATTGTTATAGATTTTGTATATGTATAATGCTGCATAAATCAAAAGCTATTCTTATTTTGCTTGCTATCCTAACTTGTATTTTAAGCAATATCAAAACTTTCCCCTCTTTCATTTTTTCTAAGAAACAAAAACAAAAAATCCCAAACCCTTTTATTAAATACTTTTGTGTTGCTTCATGCCTTACTTGCTTGTAGTTTCCACTTAGCAAACTTGTATTCAATTGGTTGATCAGACTGACATTTTCTCTGTGTTCATCAGGCTCTCCCATAACTGACAAATATAAAAAATGCTTAAATCCCTGTTGCAGCTTTTGTAAGAGCTGGCTTTCTATAAGAACCTTTCTGTCCACATCTGTTTTGCCATTTTACTTGCTTTGTTGAAACCCACTGACAGCTGAGCACATTTTAACATGATTATCTCATAATTATGTACTGTTACATATACTACAGTGATGCTCCCATGTTCCGTGTCAGATATATTATGGGCACTTAAAAACCTCACCACTGAAACCATCGTCCTACCAAATAAAGTAGCTTGTTTTGCCTGCAATGATTTCCAACACTGTGTTCAGCTTTGCACTTAATTGGTAGTGGTCAGATTAATGCACTAATATTTTATATTTTTACAAGGATAGAGTAATCTTGGATACCTCTGTGGGGATTAGCTGCAAAGCAACCATTCAAGTTAATGGAAGTTGCATGGCAGCTCCACATGCATTATGCTGAGTATTTACTCTTATAATTGCACTTGATATCAACATTATTACACCATTTAGTGTTTTGTGACTCAAAGTGTTAGAATGAAGCGGGTGATATATTAGGGCACTGACACATCTTTCTCTGATTGATGGCTATGAAGCGAGCACAGGCAATTATCTCCCTAGAAGAAAAACTATATGAGATTGAATTAAACTACTTAACTCCTGATGTTTTAAGAAATATAAAATAGCCAAATTTAACTTTGACAAAGCCCATAGGTGATTTGGCATAATATTTCTCTCAACTGCTTAGATATATCTGGAACAGTTCTGGCTATGGATTCATTTAACTTGTGCTCAAGCAACAGGAGATCTATGCAGGGACTTTAATAGTGTATGTATGTGAGAGAGAGAGAGAAAGAGAGAGAGAGGGGAGGGAGGGAGGAGACATGGAGAGGAATCTTATTCTCTATTCCATTGAAATAAGAAAATTATCTCCCTCTAGTAACTGGCTTGAGAATGTATAGGAACCCTAATCCTATGAATAAATAATACTAATAATACCAATTAGTCACCCAGAACTTCACACGGTCAGCATTTCCTATGGCAAATGAAGATAATTTTCTTTGCCTTCTAGTATAAAACCAGGTCATCTAGAATTCAGATTAAAGAGAGATGCTTTGCATTTCATACTCTGTTCACAAATGGTTTCATTTCATTTATAAATGCTTTCATTCACACTATTGCAACAATTTTAACAGTAATTCTAAATACTGAGTTCAAAATGCTTAAAATGAGAGTTTAACAAAATCATAGAATGTATTAGCTGGAATTTGCTTAAGGATCATCTAGAGTTGGCAACTTCTTCTTCAGCACAGGATCATTCCCAGCAGTTGACTATACAACTCCTGTCTACAAATCTCCAGTTAGGAGAAATCTATACTATTTTAGAAAGGCTCTTTTGCTGCTTACTACAAATGTGTATATTCAAATTTGAAATGAGAACTACAGTTCTTCCGATTCAGTGGGTGTATTGTACCTTTCAGTGGCAGTTTAAAGAGGCTGCACTTTTTCTAGTTCTCTCAAAGTAGTCATATGGCCTTAGGGCAGAAAATACATGCTTGACTTCAGGAGATATTAAAGAGCAGCATTTGGCACCATAGCAGATGAAGATCATTATGTTAGATTTGGCCATATGTACAAGCCTCTTAAGATCATCTTGAATATGACACTATCCTCTAATATATTAGCTAATTCTCCTAGTTTGGTACCATCTGATTCATAAACATTTACAGCTATTTGACAAATCTTTATGGGAATATGCAAAACATTTGATTTTTGTTCTTTCTAGCATCTTCCTGCTGACTTTATGTAAATCAGGACCAGAACTCACAGCCTCTTGGTTTTTAGCCTGGTGCCTTAACCACTAGACCAAACTGGCTTTCAGGCCAAATATTCAATATGTATTCTGTATCTAGAATGGCTGTTTTCAGATGCTTTAATGATCCCAAGTCCTTGGAAAGGACTCAATAGGTAGACAAAAATGCCAAATCTAGTACAAACATCTCAGTGACCAATCATAAATTAATCATAATAACAGTCTATTTTGTTGCCTGAAGTTACTGATAACAGTAATAAAGGTGGGATAAAAAAAATCAAATAAATAAAGTAAATCTAAGAAATAAGTAAGAACCATACTATGCAAGCCTGGGTATCTCTGTTTCACTGCTAGTCTCCTCACCTTCAGGTCTAGAGACTGGTGTGAAGCTCTATAGAGACCCCGAATGATTAATTTACTTCAATCAACCTTCTATCATTTATTTATCATCTATTTACTTCCAAACATTTACTGACTCCTTTTGACCCCAGCCATTTATCAATCCTTTGAATACTCCCATCAACCCTTGGAGATCAATAACCACTATGTTGGATCACTATGGTTTAAACCACAAGGGTACAATCCAGCAAGTGAATGAGTAGCTGAAAATGTTTAAATCTTAGTCTCAGGACCCACAAACATTGTTTGTTTTTAATTGTCAGTGGGAAATAGTTGCTATGAAATTCAGTTAAACACATTCATATGTATTGTAGGTTCTTTTTTTTTGCACTGTAGTTATACTTCCTCTTTTCTCCTTGCCCATGATTGTGACACAGTACTGACAATACACAAAGGAATTCTAGCAGTAATTTTTCATATAAATTATTATTGCTTCATACACATTCTCTAAAGATCACATGTTTATATTCATTTATACTCATAGAATACTGTACCCTTCACATTATGAGGCATTCATATTCCCTTAAGTCATTACTTTTATATGGGATTTACTACTGGGTAGCTGGTCTAAAAACGCAATTCATTTATGGGAAATTGAAAGTCTACACATCTTGTATATTGGGAACTTTGCACTTTCCTATCGGCTAGTTCATATTAAATTCTAAAAAGGTATTATATTTTTCTTATGAGGTTCATTACCTTCTCACTGGTATAAAGTAGCCAAAGCAGTAAATTGGTTTAAACACTGTTGAAAGGTCACTGAAAGGATATCCATATGAACAGTGTAGACTTCCTCACAACATTCATTTTCCCTGCTTTTCAATTCCCCTTGGAAAAAATGATTGATGTATATATGAATCCCTGTGTGTTTTAGTGTTCTTCATTGGGTTTGTGTGTACCTTTCTTAGTTAATAAAAAGCTTCACTTCAGCCCTCAATCTGCATTTTACTGTGTCTGATAGAAATTACTTTTTATTGTACTCATTCCTCAGATCAGTTGCTTTTATTATTGTGCCCTTTTCAATTTGTTAAGGATATTTGGAAAAAGAACCCCAGAAACCTTTAATTTTTTTTAATTATCTACTTTATGAAGAGAGAAATATTTGTCACCTTGTCAAGATGATCTTTAAACTTCATGCATTTCAATTTTCTTAAAATGATTTTCCAGTCAACAGAATACCGCTGCTCATAGAACATTAAATGCTGGTTTGGCATAAACACCATACACTGAAAACAAATTATGTTACTACAATTGAATAAATCAGACTCTTTTGCTTTCTTTTCCCCCTCCAGGTAAGTCCATTCCATTACAATCCTATCTCCATTTTCTAACTGTTATGAAAAAGAACCAGAAACACTCATGCAGAGACTCAAACAAAAGTTTTATTGCTAGTCACCTATTTTAGAATCTCACAAGACTGACTGCATTGCTTGGGAATGGTAAGATAAGACTTCAAGGATGCTAGAAAGACCAGGGGTGTGCTGCTTCTGCTGTGCAAAGACTCTAACCTCTGTTCCTTCTTAACACCTACCTCCAGGCTCACGGGAGATGTTACCACACTAATATTTTATAGAAGACTAATGAAAAATCTTATGAGCATGAACGTTTATATCCAATTTATGAGCAATTCTTCTGAATGTACACTTTGAGTTTACAATAATTTATGCATGTTTTGTGCCTTCCCCCACCTTTATACCTAAACACACACACAGTGTATTCATAATGTATGTGGTTTGATGTCTTTGAATATTTTTAAATTAGAGCAGAAAACTTAATTAAAGCCAAAGGGCTGCTGTGTTCAGATTAGTTCAATAATTTGTAAAATATGGATTAGATTGGAATAGATTAAAATATGAACCAAATGAAGTTTGTCTTCCCTCTTATCAATGGCAAGTACAGAGCAGGGCCTTTGTGTTTGAAGCACACCAAGAACAGAATGTAGCCTATTCTTTTGGCTGCACAGTCTTGGGTCACATATGGTTAACACATTTGAGTCAGCCTTATGTGAGAAAAAAAAAAAAGATTTCAGTTGGCTGGTCAGAAAGATCCTTCTGTTAAGCTTATCCATATTTCACAACCAGATTACATCAGGCTGTTAATTTATGATAGAAAAATATGATAGTGTGCATGTTGGTGTGTTTGTGAGAGAAAAAGTATTAAAAAATAGAATAAAAAAAAATCAGAGAGCATTATCAGGACACACACAAAAAAAATATCTTTAATTAAAATGATAGTAAATATAGGTAATCATTGCTTTCCACATATTCAATAATTTCCCCTGACATATTAAAAATTACATTTCAGTGCAAATCTGGAGCAACAATTGACAGATAAATCCATGGCATTTGGAGACCAACTTGTCATCCTGAGACCCTTATGTTTAGTTATTTTACTTGTGTGTGTTTTTTTTTTTTTTAAAAAAAAACCCTTTATCCAACAGCATTTTGGCTCTAGGACATAAAATGTAGCTAGCCTATAAAAAGAATAAAATGGGAGAATATTAAAAAAAAACCCTACCATTAAAACCTGGTTACAGATTATGGTTTTGATTCCTTTCCTGTTAATGGAAGAGTCAGTTTGGTGAGGGCGTTAAGACAACACACTAGACCTTAGGCATAAAGCCAAGTGGGTGATCTTGGGCCATCATTCTGTCTCAGCCTTGAAAAGCAGCAATGCAAACCACTCCTGAAAAACCTTGTCAAGAAAACTGCAGAGACTTGTCCAGGCAGTTGCCAGGAGTCAAGAATGTCTTGAAGACAACTCCTCCCCTCCCGAATGTAAAAAGCAGGACTTAAGCACAATTTGGGAGTAGCTTAGGTGAAGCCTTTTTCCAAAGGAAACACACAAATGCACTATGGAGGAGGACATCTTCAAGAGAACCTCTCCTGATCAGTTTAATGGGTGGACTAATTGATATTATGATGGGTACCATGTAATTTATGAACACTGATAGTGGCAAGAGACGAAGATATTTCCTCTAATGGCAATGAATATATAGTGGGGGAGGGGAGGCAGAAGAGAGCTTGGATAAAACAAATAAATTTAGAATAGGACCCCATTTCTGCAATATTTTCAAAGAATATGTTTTTGTTGGCCAGTTCAATGGTATGTTTGGAATACAATTATATTATTTCTATGGTGTATCACCCAGGTTAGCTGAGCTGATGAAATTCAACAGTAGGAACAACCAATCAAACAAAGGAACAAATAAGGAAAACATACTGTACTGGAATATAAAAATTGAAATGTTAGAAAGAATGGCCTATTTCAATGAGCAAGAAATCTCAAATATCTGCATCGTTTATGTTTGTCTTTATTAAATGATGTTAAATACAGTATTTTCCTCCCTGTATTTTACCCTGGCTTCTCAGTTACTAGGGTATAAGAAATGTAATGTTTCATCTACAGGCCAGGATTTTTGTAGAAGAAATAGCGAATTGAAGACAGCTTCACTAAAAGTGGATTCAATGAATACCCTGGAATGAACAACCAGTGAATAGGCTGGTTCTTTGTAATTCTTGTCGGGACAAGGAAAGCACTTGAGATTGCCCATAAATGCTCCAGAAAGTTGTTCCCCCTGAGGAGACTGCAAGAAAATTATTTCCAGCAGGTTTAGAGCTCTGGAATATGATGGAATAGCCATCCTGTTAAAACCACAGTTGGTGTTTTCATACTGACACTGGATCCACATCTTTGCTTTTCTGATGACTTTCAGAAAATGCTTATTATCTGCTTTTCAGCTACTGCAATCCTTTGGATTGGCAAGCTTTACAGCACTCATGAGTTTCCTTCAATCCTTAGCTAAAGAAGTTTAAATACAAGTTTAAGTGCTTTGGAATAAACAGGGGAAAAAAACTTTGATTTTGGAAAGTTACAAATGGACTAAGGGTCCAGATAGATTTGAAATAAGATTTTGGAGCTGATCATAGGAATCCTTCCTGCAGGAAAATGCTTTTGCTTTGAATTCTCTTTAAAAAAAACCAAAAAACTAATAGGATAAAGATTTGAAGGTTGAACACTAGAAGGAAGTAGAAGGAAATAAAGATTACAATTAAATGGGATGAACACAAATTTAATTTATTAACATGGTACAAAGAAAAACATTTTAACATTGAATATATTGAAGAATATTTTTGAATAATGGACTGAAAAGTTAATTTTAAGAAGGTTTACTATTATAGATTGTGCTTAAAAATGTTATAAAAGAGGAATACGTTTTACTTGACAAATTGAGACTGATCTGGATTTAAAAATAGCAGGCTACAAGAATGATATTGAAAAGGTGATACACTGGGCATACAAAAAAAAAAAAAAACCTGGCTGATTTCTTAATAATTAAAAGGGATATATAAATAACAAACCAAGAGAGAAAACCAAGTGGCCTAGATAATGTTCCTATATTGGTTTTACAAAAGAGGCTTTGGGAATATTTTGAGAAGGACAAAGAAAAAAAAAGAACATTAATAATAATGTTCTAGAACTTTATTTGAATGAACAAAAGAGCAGAATTGTTAAAAGTAAAAGGAAAGAATATAAAGTTGTTGTTTTTTTAATAAAGTTAAAATAGGTACATTATCTTTGGTAACCCTTCATGGACTTTTGCTCATCATAACTGAAATTACAAAGCTTTAAGGATTTGTTTATAGACAACAGATGGAATATGGGAAGAAGAGATTTATTTTGTAGTTTAGGAGATGGTGATAAGTTACTAAAGATGAGAAGTCATTTCTTTAAATGATTCTTTTCTTTTTCTTTACTATATTCTATTCTATTTTATTTCTATTTTTCTTTTTTCTTCTCTGTACTTTCCATTTTTCTCTTTTTATTCTTTTAGATTTTTAGTTTGTATTTGTTTTTATCTTTTTAATTATAATGTTTAACTACTATTCACTATTCAAAACACTATACTACTATTTTCTATTCAAAAAGCACCCTGCAGGCCATGCTTGGGTGATTATTTTGCAATCAGTCTGTACCATTTTGAAAATATTGATTATCAATATATATCAGAACAAAGAATGAACAGCAGTTATAGTTACTCTCCTGCTAATGGAACCATCACCTGATAACAAAGAAAGGTCAGTGCAATAATAATGACAGTGATTTGTTATTGTCAGAAAAAGCAGGCTCTGCACAGGACACAGATACAATGGGAGAAGGATACAAGTTTTGATCTGACCATCAAGCTGCTTTCTTCATTCTGATGCTTTGATGTCAAGCATAAGGAGAATAATTCGTGTTAACATTGCAATACCAATGGCATTCTTAACAGTTTTGACCTTGACTTAATGATTAGCTTGGAAGTCAGCATTCAAAGCCATGCTGCAGCGAAGCCACATCCCATGCAGCAATTTTAGTGATGATGAAAATATTAATAGGGCGAAGAGAGCCTTTTTGTTCTCATCTGTGGTTTGGGGAATGTTACATGCATGCAGGGTTGATTCACAATTATATAGTTCTGTAGATCTTCACTGCAATCATTTGCTGCTTTAGTGATAGTGCTGGAGCTGTTATTAGGGCACATGCTTTTGAACATAGGCAGAATGCTAAAATAATATTGAGTAGTTTAGTAGAAACTAGCCCATTTTCATGCCCATAATACAGTTGTCTTGGATCTAGAGTATAGGCTTAGCCCAGCTATCAATGAGTGCTAACAGATGTTCATTATATTTGAAGGAAAATATTGATTTATTAAGAAATGCATAGGATGGAAATTTCCATAGTCCACAAACCCATAGATGAAATAGGAATTTTTACAGAGAGCAGCAGCAGGAATTAGGGATGGATGGATGGATGGATGGATGGATGGATGGATGGATGGATAGATAGATAGATAGATAGATAGATAGATAGATAGATAGATAGATAGATAGATAGATAGATAGATAGATAGATAGATAGATAGATAGATAGATAGATAGATAGATGATAGATAGATAGATAGATAGATAGATAGAAAGATAGATAGATAGATAGATGATAGATAGATAGATAGATAGATAGATAGATAGATAGATAGATAGATAGATAGATAGATAGATAGATAGATAGATAGATAGATAGATAGATAGATAGATAATGAGCAACTCAGTGTCACCTCAGTTTTATCTGGAAACATCTAACTGATCCTCTAGCAGCCTCGCTCTTTTCTGACAACCATGCATGCCCTTAAACAATCTTTTTCCTTAATATTAATGCTAAATTTTAGGTTTGGATAATTGCCTGTACTTTGAGAACTGGCATTCTTTTCTTTTGTGTGTGTTTTAACAGTAGAAGTGAATACTACATCAACTGAACTTTCTACATTTGGAAAGTGGTGTTAATCAATGTTTTTTAGTAGGCACTCTTTTTAATCATCAACTTTTGCTTCAAATTTGAGGCATGTAAATGTTAAAGTTTGTGTTCTGAAATTTACTCAAATGAACTGTCAGAAAGCATAAACTCCACCTTAATTATTTTTTTATTGGAGAGAAAGCTGATTCATATCCCAACTTAACTGCTGCTCTCCCACTTGAGCATATATATTCTATATGCTATGCAAATGGGGGACTTTAATACAACCAGGCAATTCAAATTAATATTTAATACCGTTTTTAACAAATGCACCAGAAACTCTTTATTGCAGATTGAAATGTAAGATCATTTCTTTCTCTGGTAAGACTTCAGTTATGAATTTAATAAAGAAGTGCTAGGTTTCTGCTTCTACTAGATCAGCTTTGTGTTATCCATTCATTAGAAATGTAGAGCAAAAAATTAGCTACTAACTCATGTACATTTAACATAACATATCTCAGACCATCATTTTTTGGGAGGGCAAGGAGGATGATTCAGTGATTTGGAAGGGAGGAAGGGAGGCAGGCAGGCAGGCAAGGAGGAAGGAAGGAAGGAAGGAAGGAAGGAAGGAAGGAAGGAAGGAAGGAAGGAAGGAAGGAAGGAAGGAAGGAAGGAAGGAAACCATCAAACAGTATTTTTAAAACAAATCTCATATGGGCTCTGATATGAGGTTGGTTGTATAAGTCATGGTAAAATGAGAAAGTCTATTAATATATTACATAATGTAACCAATATGTGAGTTAGAATAAGAAATACAACAAGTGATATATAGCATTTAAAATATCTGTTCTCAACAAAGGAAAACTTTTCAGAATGTGATTGAATATGTTGGTGTCTTCTGTTTTAATTTGAAATATCATGGTGGGAGGCAAAACTAACTTGGAGCCCAGTTGCTATAATCCTCCATTTTTCTTTCTCTTTTTCCCATGGTCTTTTACTCTTAGCTAGAAATCTGCAAAAAACAAATGACAGGAAGTATAATATGGTGGCTAAGATTGGTTTGAAAATAAAGAAAATCAATGTTCAAATAGAATTTTCAGAAATTCATCAGGTGAGCATAGCCTACTTCAATAGGTTGTTGTGAGGAACACTGGAGGCATGACTCTTGGATATGCCACCTTGAATCTGAGGAGGAAACATATAAATCTAACAAAAACAACAACAACCTACAATCACCACAATTGGATGACATCTTAACATTTTTTAAAATGATTTTTTTCCCCTTAAGACAAAGTTTCACTAAACAAACATACAAAGATGTGAAAGTTTTTGAACTGTGGAAAGCAAGAAAGAAAGAAAGAAAGAAAGAAAGAAAGAAAGAAAGAAAGAAAGAAAGAAAGAAAGAAAGAAAGAAAGAAAGAAAGAAAGAAAGAAAGAAAGGAGATAGTTGAAAACAATTTGTGTTTCATTTTTCTTCAGTGGAGGATGGTTTATCCCTGGAAATGGTGATATTATTGTGTATCACAACACAAAAGACATAGTTTTTGTCTTTCTGCTACACCTACAATGTAGTATAGGCAATAAGTAGTGAACACCAGGTACACTTGTTTGAGGCATTTGAAGATAAAGATGAATTGAGTCTTCATGCATGTTTAATCAAATTTCCATTTGACTGATATTCCAGGTTTCTTCTTTATGGCTGAAGTCAGGGTTACATCATAGACATTCAAAGGACAGAGAAGTTCCAGGTACACATTTTAAAGTAGTGAAAATATACAGTGTATAGTATATTACCAAATAAAGAGGTACAATATAAAAAGTAAAGCAAGACTCTCTTCTCCCCTCAAGTAACCTTATTTTTTTTAGAGTATTGAAGGACTGATTTCAGTAAAATATAAATGGTAGTTTACCTGTATTTATTATTTTATCTCCACCAAAACCAAAAAAGAACCATTAGTTTGGAAGAATGAAAAATAGTTATAGTCCCAAGGTCACACAGTAGGCTTCCTGGCTCAGTAAGGATTTGATTTAAATTTTCCAGACCCACCCCTGGCACAAAATAATACACTATACTAATATAACCTTATAAAAGAAAAAAAGTTATCCATTATTAATAAAAAGTACAAATAATTAGAACAGTGTAGATGGATTCTGATATAGTTTCTCAAGCAGAAATAATGGCAGGGGGAGACAATCTAATATTCCTTGCTTTCCTTTGTTTCCTCATCCACCAGGATGAGGAATTTTACAGCAATGACTTAAAAAAATATAACAATAGAGAAGTATCATCTTTGGATTTTCTTTAAAATGTCAGCATTTTAAAAGATGCATGTATTCCTCTATTCCAAAAGAAGTCAATTCTTTCCTGGTTAGAAATCTCAGTTGGGTGAGTCCACATGCATGAGACAATCTTATTTTCTAAATATACTTTCACTTTTCAAACAAGTTTTCCTGAAACAGACTTGTCCTTACAGACCTCCCCAAAATATTGTTAAGAGGTACCTTGATAGAACAGCTTGATAAATTGCATGCTAAGTGACTTGGCTATTATGAATATCTCTCTCTCTCTCTCTCTCTCTCTCTCTCTCTCTCTCTCTCTCTCTCCCTTTCTCTCTTTCTCTCTTTCTCTCTCTCTCACACACACACACACACACACACACACACACACACACAAACATGTTGAAAATAATTGTAAATAGATTAGCTTTTAATTTTCAATGCAAACTTCTTTAATAATTTAAAAATAGCAATAGTCATATGTGGGAGGACAGCAATATTAATATTTTGGTAATATTAAAAGGCAGAATATATTTTCCCAAAGGATCTTAAAGGCAGAAAAGCAAGCCCAGTTTTTCTTAATAGCCCCAAACAGAAACTAGGCAGAGGCCAGCTTTTAGAAATGCAGATGTGATAATCCTATTCAGAAAGGTTGGAGCCAGGAAGCTTGGAGCTAATGAGATTAGAAAGACAAAGACCCCTAAAATCTACATCCCTCACCCAAACTCTAAGGGCAGGAAACATGACCTTTAGGACATAATAGGATTAACCCACCAATGTACTGAGCTTGTGTAAGACAGCAGGTGCAGGGCAGGAGCCAGGCGAAGCTAGCGGCCACGTGGCTGCTGCGGAGACTGGATGTCTGGAGACACGGGCATGCTTGCTCTTTTAGCGTGGGAGAAACCCCATGCAATGATTGGTTAAGGTTACCCAGAGCTCCTTGTATAAAAGGGCAGAGCCAGTTTCGTTTTCTGTTCTGTTCTGTTTCTGTGTGTAATGAATAAACCTTGTTGTTGTATTACCTCATCTCTTCAATGTCTACCACCCTAAGGACAGAACAATTGGCGACGAAGGTGGGATACTGCTGCCACCTTAACGAAGGACCCGAATCACCGTGAAGGAAGGCCAGACCACGCTGAGGGACGGCGTTCCTATTTTGGCTCACTCACCTGCCAGTACGCAAATGCTGGGGGAGAGTGCTGCAAGGAACTGCGTGGGAAACCCTCTAACAGAGTGGCAGCACGTGGTAGAGGAGAGACCCTATCATGGCAAAACTGGGTTGGCTCGCGGAATTCGACATTGCTCACCCGGAGCGGTGGAGCTTGTATGTCGCCCGGGCTGAGAATTACTTCCGAGTAAACAGGATCGCAGAAGACGAGTTGAAGGCCACGACGCTGCTCTCTGTGTGTGGCCAAGCCATCTTCGACATTGTGGAGAACCTAGTGTCCCCAGTGCCATTGGAGACGGTGACATACGGAGAGCTAAAAAAAATGCTCAAGGAGCACTTCGAGCCGAAGCTGTCGGTCATTGCATGGCGACACGCTTTCGAGCAGCAGGACCAGTGTCCAGGAGAGTCCGTCACAGAATTCATTGACACCCTCCGACAGGCAGCGAGGCTGTGTGAATTCAAGGACTTAGAGGAACGGTTATGAGACCGTTTGGTTTGCGGACTAAGGAGCAGAGATCTTCAGCAGAAGATCTTCGCGAAGGAGACCGTCTCATTCCAAGATGCGTTGCGAGAGGTCACCGCAGAAGAAGCAGCCGGCGGAGCTGTAAGGGCCTTGCAGCTCTCAAAGAACCCTCAGCTATTGCAAACCATCCACCATGAGGACGTCGAACCAGAGGAAGAGGCCGCGTTGGACCAGGAAGTTGACCTGGTGCGACAACCCCTGGAGAAAGGACTTCCTAGACTTCTTGAGAAGGCAGATCCCTTCCCTAGGTGCACGGGGTGCAGGGGACAGCACAAACGAGCCGACTACCGGTTCTGGACAGCCAATTGCCGAGCATGTGGCAAGCAAGACCACATCGCTGCTGTTTGTTTAGGTCATGGAAAAGAAATTTCCATGAAAGAGTTGCCTCAGAAAGCTACCAGGGTACCCAGCCAAAACAGGGTGGGGTTCTGTGCCAGCAGGCGCGGCGTCCATAGAACCGGGGGACATAGTCTCTTAAAGAAAAAGTTGCAACTCGAAGTCAGGTTGCAAGGGGTTCCATTGAGGATGGAACTGGACACGGGTCCACCCTCTCCATCATTTCCCAGAGCACTCTTAACAGGATTTGTGGCCAAAGTGGTCAACGGGTGAAACTTAGGTCATCGAATTTAATATTGACCGATTTTCAGAATTCCCCAGTCAGAGTTAAGGGGGAGGCCACTCTAAGGGTGCAATTCCGGAAATTCATGGGAATGTTGAACATCGTTGTGGTCGATGGGAACAGGACAAGCCTAATCGGGCTTGATTGGTTCGAGGCCCTGGGAATTCAGGTAACGGGGCTGAACAGTTTAAAAACGGCCAGCCTGGACCAAGTCTGCAAAGAATTCACAGACTTGTTCACCACTGAGCTGGGGGAATATAAGGGACCCCCAATTGCCTTGAAGTTAGATCCTTCTGTCGCACCGATTAGGATCAAGCCTCGTCAGGTGCCGTTCACTCTCAAGCACAAAATTAATGCGGAATTGGATAAACTTTTGCAGCAGGGCATCTTAGAGCCTGTGGACAGCAGTCCATGGGAAACCCCTATAGTGACGCCACTTAAGGCCAACGGAGAAGTCAGAATCTGTGCTGACTATAAATGCACGCTGAATAAAGCTCTGCAGCAACACTCCTATCCCGTGCCAGTAGTCAGCCATATTCTGGCATCTCTACAAGGGGGTTGCATTTTTGCAAAACTTGATTTGGCCCAGGCCTACCAACAGCTGCTGGTGGATGATGCTACGGCAGAGGCACAAACCATTGTGACCCATCGGGGGGCTTTCAAGGTGCGGAGGCTACAGTTTGGCATTAATGTAGTGCCAGGTATCTTCCAGAGTGTCATGGAGCGAATGCTCAGAGACCTTCCGGGCGTATGCCTGTACTTCGATGATGTCCTCATCGCAGGGGAATCAATGGGAAATTTAGCTGAGAGACTCAGGGCCGTGTTGCTGCGGTTTCGCAAAGTGGGCCTGAAACTCAGGAAAGACAAGTGTAAGATTGGGGTCACTTCCACAGAGTTTCTGGGATTTTGCATAGACGCGGAAGGCATACACCCTGCTCAGTCCAAGCTGGAAGCGATCCAGCAGGCACCCAGTCCCAAAACAAAAGCAGAACTTCAAGTGTTCTTGGGACTGCTAAATTTTTATCATGCCTTCCTTCCCCACAAGGCAGCCGTGGCGGAGCAGTTACACCGGCTCCTAGACAAACAGGCTATATGGGCATGGACACGTGTCCACGAGAAAAGTTTTGCTGCAGTTAAAGCAATACTTTCCTCAAATGCGGTGTCATCTTAAAACAGATGGGACTCAGGTCCCTATAGCATATGTGCAAAGTGCAGACGACACGTCCTAAGAGGTCGCAGGCCGGGGCCAAGGTTAGTGGGAGTGATTGGATAGCCTTCACATGGAGGTGACATTACTAAAGCAACAAAAAGGTGCATTATGCTTCTAACCCAGGGGGGAGGGGTGTAATGTACTGAGCTTGTGTAAGACAGCAGGTGCAGGGCTTGAGCCAGGTGAAGCTAGCGGCCACGTGGCTGCTGCGGAGACTGGATGTCTGGAGACACGGGCATGCTTGCTCTTTTAGCGCGGGAGAAACCCCGTGCAATGATTGGTTAAGGTTACCCAGAGCTCCTTGTATAAAAGGATAGAGCCAGTTTCATTTTCTGTTCTGTTCTGTTTCTGTGTGTA
Source organism: Azemiops feae (assembly GCA_023970755.1). Lineage (NCBI taxonomy): Eukaryota > Metazoa > Chordata > Lepidosauria > Squamata > Viperidae > Azemiops > Azemiops feae. Next base: position 2,919,073 of record JALGBA010000062.1, on the reverse strand, counting down.
ATGAATAAACCTTGTTGTTGTCTTACCTCGTCTCTTCAATGTCTACCACCCTAAGGACAGAACAAATACCAAAAAGGACATGCTCAAAAGCTCAGGTCAAAGTTCATGCACCAGGAACAGGAAACAACCTCAAATACAAAAGCCCAAGAAGGTATAAAAACCCACCACTCCCAGCTACATGTAATCAGCTTTTCCCAAAGTCACATTTCTGTCTGGCTCTGCTCTTCAATAAACTACAACCTTCTTTCTAAAGCAGTCTCCATTTTATTTATTCCAGGCTTGGACTGGGCCCTGATGAAGATTTTTCTTTCAACAGATATCTCTATCAATAAGTAATATAAACCAAATCTCTATTCTCTTAATACCATATTTTGCTTCCTCTTTGTTTCCCTTTCAAGAGCTTGCATTGCTATGAAGTCTGAAACAAAATCTGAAAGTGTAACATTTTTCCAGGTAAGAAAAAAATTCAAAAGTAAAGATGGACTATTTCAGCTAAAACCATGGGGATGATCCTCTTTCCTATTCAGCTTTCTATGAGGTGTTGTTCTGGAAGGCATCACTTTGGGGAAGGTTAGTTTAGTTGCTTTGTTTCATTTGATTATCTTCTCCACTATCTTTGCTATTTAACTGTTAGTTTCAGACTGTTTTACAATTTGAATGTTTCAAACTAGATAGATAGATAGATAGATAGATAGATAGATAGATAGATAGATAGATAGATAGATAGATAGATAGATAGATAGATAGATAGATAGATAGATAGATAGATAGATAGATAGATAGATAGATAGATAGATAGATAGATAGATAGATAGATAGATGGATGATAGATAGATGGATGATAGATAGATAGATAGATAGATAGATAGATAGATAGATAGATAGATAGATAGATAGATAGATAATATCATCTATCTATCTATCTATCTATCTATCTATCTATCTATCTATCTATCTATCTATCTATCTATCTATCTATCTATCTATCTATCTATCTATCTATCTATCTATCTATCTATCTATCTATCTATCTATCTATCTATCTATCTATCTATCTATAATGTTAAATAATAACCAATAAATAAACCCTGTAGCTTATTCTTGGAGACAATGGTTTGGCTTCTTTGGGATCTCTGACCTGCAAACAAATGACTTTCAATAATTGCATGATTGATACTTCAAATGTAACTCAGAGCCATTTCCAGTTTAGATTGTGGGCATTTAATCCAAGTGGATGATGGACTAGAAAAAGTAATTATGCTCAGCAAGTTATGGGAAAGAGAAAAAAGTAAGACAGTAGATAATAAATAGATTTGAGAGACTGCTTCTCCCCAATTAAATCTTCCTTCAAAACAGATCCATCAAGAGAGATGGGCTACAGGTCCCAAAAGAAAGCTCAGAGAGGTATACTTGGCAGACCTGTGCAGGTGAGCCTTCTCTGCTGTAGCTTCCATGTTATGGAACATTCTTTTCTCCTGAACTGAGATAATCTCCATCACTGATTTTTTTCCCCCAAAGATCCCCAAGTCCTGGCTATGTCATCTGGCCCGGGAGTCCCATATGACCAGTGAAATCTTGAGGTGACTCCCTTACTGATCTCTCACATCCTTTATGCTTTTTTTTTAAAGAAAGAACTTTTTAATTTGTCTGTTTTTGACAGACTTATTGTTCGTATGTATGTATGTATGTATGTATGTATGTATGTATGTATGTATGTATGTATGTATATAAAGGTGTTCCTGTGGATTTTACTCCACTAGTTGTTGCTGACTATAGGGGGTGATGCTCATTTCCATTTCAAGGCCAATTGCTGTCCAAAGACATTTCCGTGGTTGTGGCCAGCATGACATCATGGAATGCTGTTACCTTTCCACTATAGTGGTACCTATTTATCTACTTGCATTTGCATGTTTTTGAACTGCTAGGATGGCAGGAGCCCGGGCGAGGACAGGACCTCACTCCATTACATGGAGCTCAGGTCTCAAATCTGGGCTGCCTGCTTTCCTGTGGACAAACCCAGTGTCTTAACTGCTGAGCTACCATGCTGCCCTCTCATTCATATATAGATATAGATATAGATGATGATATAGATGATGATATATATATATATATATATATATATATATATATATATATATATATATATAGATGATATAGATTGATATGGATATGGATATGGATAGATATATATATATGATATTATATAGATGAATAGATATAGACAGATATATAGATATAGATGACATAGATATATGCTGCATACCAACCAGAGTCATTTCTTTTGAAATGACCAACCATATAAATTTGATACATACATAAATAAACTGGCTGGCTGGGATTAAATAGAGCATTTTTGGAAGAGCTACAAATTGCTGAAGAAGTATTAGGGCAATCATCACCATGAATCAAACAAAACGCACTGGTACTGATCAACTATTTAATCCTGTAAACTGCCCTACTTAATCATTTCAGTTTTGAAATGCCCCTATTTGAAGAACTGAGAATGGAAGCTGTGAAAACTAACTTTCTACAGAACAAATATTTGAAATTGGTGATTGTTGTTTTGTAATATTCAGGTGCTCTTTAGGAAGAAAATTCAAAGGAATATATTGATCTGTTTTCTGAACTGGAGAACAAAAAAATCATTTATTAGGAACACTTTTAAGATATTGTTCTGTTCCTCTTGACATGAGATCTCAGCCTTTCTAGAGGCTGACTATGCTTGCATTTCTGTCAGAGAGGACAAACTCAGAAAACAGCCACAAATTGGACCCAGTGACAGGTAACACAGTCACATTCCTGAAAGATTGGTGAACTCCAATGAACCTGGACTCAATTGTGAGGAAGAAAATGAGTGAGTTCATAAGGAATGGAGTTTCATTACATACATTTCACATGCCACCTCAAAAGGCTCAGCTATTAGGATTGATCTTTACTTTCTAGTGCCCTCTATGCTCTACCAAGTGGTTTAGAAAGTGTGACAGCATTCAACTGGATAGTCTCTAATTTGAAGACAGAAGTCACTTACAAAAAATATTCAGCTTATCAGACAGTTACACATTGAAGATGGTCTCAAGAGGTATCAATGTCTGGATTGCAGAGGGAATGACAAGAATCAGGAGCGAGGAGGATTAATCTTTTCGTTTAGAAAACAGGACAAAGTACATCAACTGCGTGGGGACATAAAGTTGTCTTAAAAGGATGCTGAAAGAATCACAGGAGAAATAAATCATTTGTTCCAAATGATTTTTGGAATTCTAAAAAGCAGTGAAAGTGAGACACATACCAGAAACAAAGAAGTTGGAATGTTTGATCATAGAACTTACGGTGTGGCCTAAATCCCACTATAACCATTTGCATATCCACCTTGGAACATGATATTTTGTGAGCAGCAAAGGAATTTATATGCCTTTCATCACACGTGGCATAAACATTCAGCCCTTTACTGTGAAGTGATCAAGATTCCCTTTGATGAAACCTTTCAAGCCAGGGAGAAGACCTGATATCTTTTCCTGAAGCTGAAAAATATCACCACATTTGTCTCAGTGAAGCAATTTGGGGAGCCTCAAACCCTTTGGCCTATGGCTGCATGTGAAATCTCTTCTCAGTCTTCTATCTCAGAACTGGTTAAATTCAAAGTGGGGACTTTAGGGATACCAGCAGCACTTTAACAATATCATGCAGCTTGCAAGGCCATCCTTACCTACACTTCTCGCTAGGAAGCTGCAACACCTCTATTACTATTGGCTACTCCACAACCCCGGGCTAGGCAATGCTGCACAGGGCAAATAATTTACTTCTTCCAGAATGTGCCAGCCAAGATATGTGGGTAGTCATGCTAGGAGTTAAGTAGGTAGTGCCACTGGCTTTTCTCCTCAGGATTGGCTTTTCTCTCCAGGATGTATTGGAGTTTCTGCAGCTGAGCAGAAAGCTAGTTATCTTAGTCATATGCAGGCCAGGAATTTTGACAAACCAGTCTTAAGGAAGAGAAACAGATAGTACACCTGATTTTCCTCTCTGGGACAAGTTGGCCAAGAGCTTCAGTGGTCTGGAGCCAGAAGTAGTAGCTACCAGCTACCAGCTCATCTACCCAAGGACAAATTTTTGCTAACCACTTTTGCTAAGTGGATCCTGATGAATGATGCTTTGCCTTCTCTCAGATGGGCTGATAGCTGCTGCCAATAGCTAAGCTGCCAATAGCTGAGCTTTTCCAGGATGCACTAGGGCTAGTTCACCTCTTTCAGGAAGCTTTGATCAACCAGGAAGGAGATAAGTGGAAGGAGATAAGTGGATTATACTACTAGCTACTCTGGACAGATTTGTCCATTTGGTGTTGGACAAATTGGTGGTGCCGGTGACACACTGACAAAAAGTGTTCATCAGTTGGTGCTAGAAGAGATAATGCTGAATGAGGCAGTCTCAGCCCACCTTTTTTCTGGAGCTACTGATGAAAACTCTTGAAGTGCTGAGTTTTTGGAAGATGCCCAGTCTTGCATATGCCAGCCCTTAGATGTAGTCTAGACAAGAAACAAAACCATGAGTGCTAACACTACTATTTTTATAAGGCTACAGTAACAGAATCTTGCAAATCTGAAAACATTCTCCTCTCTCCTACCTTTAATCCCTAAAGAACTAAGGAGGGTCCCTTCTTAATGTTTTCAACACCTCCTTTCCTTCTGTGGGCTGAGATATCTCTTGTCTGACAATTGTCTGGGCTGTAGTTCTTTCTGTCTTCCAAGATTATTCTCACAGCCCATTATGGAAGATCCTACAAGACCTTCTCAAGCTGCTTTTATAGCAAGCATTCTGTGGAAAAAGATTGGGTAGACAATGGTGGGATTCAGCCAGTTCACACCACTTCGGATGAACCGTTTGCTATTTTTTTGTTTCCCAGGCCCAGAATGGACTTCCGGAAGCAGCATCCACACAGAGAAATGGTTGTTCACATATTTGAATCCCACCACTGTGGGTAGACCTCCAGAGAAAATCCAATAAGTAAGGAAGTCCCATTGTTTCTTCCCAAAGTAGCCTCAAGGCTCATTTAAAGTTTTGTTAAAGCAAAGCATGCTTTTAAAGACTCTTTTGGCAGTTATTGCATGACATGCTATAGTCAGCATTTGACAGTATTTGGTAGCTAAGGCTTAGTAGATGTTAATATCTGGTAAGATCTCTTAAGCAATCAAGATTTGGAAGTATGGTATACAGTAATTAAGTTGCAAATTTTACTCTTGTACAGTTGAATAGCTATAATTTTGCTATTATAATTTTAATATATTAACAGCATAGTATATCAGTTAAGGGATTGGACAAGATATGAAGAGACTTAAATTCAAGACTATCATTGGGCATTGAAGCTCACTGAGTTATTTAAGGCCACCTACATCTTCTCAGCCCAATTTCCAAATAACTTAACAAATAATAAATTCCAAAATAAGTAGCTCAAATTTTGACACCTATCTTATTCATTTGGCATTTGAAAGTACATTCTGATTTTTTTTCAAATGTGCGTATTGGTGTGGTGAAAGAGTTCCACTGCTCACTGACAGAATTTAATTAAAAATAACTCCAAGGAAAAGCATGCTTCTCATTTTAAAATAATAATTCCCAGAATTTTCTATTAGTTCCCAAAGTTTCTATGCATCCTATGGGTTTTCACTCTTTCGGTAAGAGAGAAAATAGTTTTGTGAAGGGGGGAGGGCAACATACTTATTAGTGTTCAACAATATCAACACAAAAGGTTTTTGTATTTTGGTGCAGTGACCAGATTTAGAAATGCAAGATCTGTCACATTTACCCCAACCATTACCATGAAATTTAAAAAGGTTGCATAAACATTTTCATTTGGGATTGGTATTTTGAATACATTCTGATATTTTAGTAGAATAGTATTAAATTAGCTTTGTACAAGAAAAACAAATTTAAATCTCTGAAGGCAAACTGGGAAGTTTGGATTACATACTTGTGGATTTCACTTCTCCATTGGTAAAAGGAGGAGATGAAAAGTAGAGAATATTGTGCTTATTCAGGGTTGAATCAAGGCATAGTTCATGCTGCGACTAAGGCTTTAATGGAATCTTATTTGTCCCAGCATATATTATTTGTGGTACACATACATAAGTAAATATATTTTGGTATATATCTTAATGGAAAATATGTTCCATGATTCCCAGGAGAATATTTGTAGCTCAGGGTTGAAATGGGAGTCCTTGGTGCTCTCTGAGCTTGCTTGTTTTCTTGCACAAGTTTCATAACCCAAACTAGGTAACATCATCAGTGCTAGTAAAGAGTGTGGTTTGCTGTCAGTTTACATTCTGGTGGCTTGCCCTATCAGTGTTGGTAGGGGTTGCCTTAGAGATTCTTTGGTTGGGCTATTTACTGTTGGCTCTTTGGAAGTTTCTTGATTGAGGTACTGTTTACTTGATTGTTGGTTTGATGTTAACCTTGGAGTTAATCTATGCTGATCCAGGTGCTGATTGTTGATGGGGGGCTGCTTGGGTCTTTTTGTTCCCTTTTGGGCTAGTTGTCTTTTTTCTATTGTTTATAGATGTTGCTAATGTCTAGGTGTCTATTAATGGCCAATTTGTAGAGTGCCAGGCTTCTAGAAATTTCCTGTCAGTTTTGGACTAGGCCTGATCTAGGATTGTCACATTTTCCTCAATTGAAACTATGATTAAATCTGTCCATAATGTCTGCTACAAGTACGCTGGGTAAAAAAAAAAAAAAACTTTCTTCAGATAAATAATTATTCTGCACCTTGCCTCTAGGGCTGTTCACAAACCGTAAAACACAAGTATGGTGTTGTTAGCTAAAAACTTTGAAAAGCAGTAGCAAGTTTATATACTAAGAAACTATCTAGTAAGATAGTGCCAGAACATTTTGAGCTGTATCACCAGTTTTTATAAGGGTCAGAGATTTGCTTTTACTGCACTTTATTTGAAAGCTGGAAACTTTGGCAAGCAAGTGGGTCCTCTGAAATGAAGGGTTGAGAATTATGGCTCCTTAAAGTCCAACTATGAGACATAGAATTAAACTACTGGTGTTCATTTATTCATGTTCGTTTGTGCAGTGGTTTTTGCCAATCTCTGATCTAGTCAAATTCATCTGTCGAGGCCTATTTATACCAAGAAATCCTGCAAGCAATAGCAAAAATGAACAGTGGCACATTTTTCAAGAAATACCACAAAATATCTTTGAGAAGAAATGGTGGCAGAGCAGGGGGGAGAGATTCATATTTTCAAAAGAAAAAGCAGATGGCATGAAAGAAGTCTAACACTGTCACTGCTGCCAAAAAACCACATCATAAATCCCTTGAATGCTCAGGAACTGCTATCGTCTTTTGAAATACATTATCTGGCAAAAAAGTAGACTTCTCAAAAGGATTAAAAGCTTTAGTAAAATAGATGTTTACTTCCTTTTTATAAAATTACCTATGTAAGTATACATTCCTGTTTGTACAAGCTGCAATATTAAGCTCTATCTACAAGCCCTGATGTTAAATTTAGGATTATACTTATTTAAATGAAATTGTAGAAGGAGTTTCTATTCCACGCAGATTGATATCTTCAGTCAGTGGCCTGTTATTTTGTAAAGAGCCCTCTGTATTCTTCCTCCAAAGGAAAGTATCCTAAGTATCACCCACTGTTTTTTCTTAAAAATGTATGCAAAATAGAGGAGATAAGCCAGTATGTTGATTTCTGAGTTAGGTATATATTGCCATGTATTCAGATATATTGCAGCTGAGAATCATTCTTGGAGCATCTTCTCTGTTGAAGACTCCCAAGAAGCTTTGAGAAAATTATCCCCTCAAAAGATCAAGGTGTATAAAAGCAGCCCTTTATCCAATTGTAGCGAATTCTCCCCAACTTTGGGGAAAAAAAAAATGATCAAAATAGAGGTGTGGCTAGAAAAAGACAGAAGTCAAACTTCATAGAATCAAGGTTGTATCATGGAGAGAAAGTAATGACTGTGTGGCTGTGGAATACACCAGGAGGTAATCAATACCTGTTTAGACTAGCCTACAGGTCAATCAAAGAAGAGCCATGAAAGGTAGAGCAGATTTAAATGCACACATTAGGTTGGCAAAGACTTTCTGTGGCTTGTTAGGAACAAGACTGGTGCATCACTCTATGCAGTGAGGGAGAACAAAATTGGCAGATCTGTCTAATGTAGTTATCCCACCTGAACAGAAATGCATGCTTAATAATCTAAGGATTAATCAAGGTGAAAAGCCAGATGAGACATTCAAATAAGCCTTACAGTGATATTTTCCTTACCCAGATTCTCCCCCCCCCTGCAGCTAGTAACAGATATAGAGGGAGAACTTCTGAATGGGTGGCATGCATATATGACTGAGCAATAAGTAATGAATAAGTAAATGATATAGAGTTCCAGTATAGCAATGTTATGTAGCTGAAAGGCAATTGGCCTGAAAGATTTGCAAAGAATCAATGTGTGGAACCTATTCCCCCTTCTCAAGGTAATTTAATATGGAAAGAGAATGGAATAGATATCAGGATAAGTATGATTAGATTGATCATCCTCTTCTGTAGTTAGAAATGTGTTTTTTATGAAAACAGAGAGGTTCTCTCAGTTTGTTTGCACCTGATAATATTTCTAATATGTTTTAGTGGCAAGAGTTGTTGTATGGCATTCTTTTCACATTTTTTTGTACATAAAAATAAAAAGAAAATGCCTTGCCAGCCATAATCATTGACCAGCATGCCTCTCCATCATCTATAGTGCATATATAAAAACAATAAAAAGAACTATTTACAATATTAAAACAACTTAGCTTTCGCTGGTCCACTGCCAGCGTCTTCAGAGTGAAGTTTCGGGGGTGGAGAGTTCTTTTCAAGTTTTATTAGTTTTTATTTGTTTTACAGCCAAGTGCTTATAACACATCGTGGAGATAGGGCACTCCTTAGAACACAACAAAAAATACAGTCATACATATACAATTTAAACTACTACTTTAAAAGTTCCCTCTTATGGTATACAATTCGAGCATTCCTAAAATATAAATTGTTTCTCACCTCTATCTATTATTCCAATTTCAATTTATGCTTCTCAATCAAATTATATCTCTTATTCTATTTCACATACATATTTTGTAAATAAACATGAATTTATATATTTTAAAACTATTGCATTAGACATAGTAATATAATAACATTATAATAATAATAATAGGACAATAATTATTTCTATCATAAACAAGTAATATAACTATTATATCTTAATATTTCTCAACTATATTCTATTTCAAATATTCTATCCAATATTTTTGTAGATCAGTCCATGTCCCTAAAAGATTCCTCAATTGTTTCAATTTAATCCATTTAATACCTCACTAATTACTATTCAATTCTTATAAATAAAAATATCAATAATATTTCACCAGTCTCAATCTCAATCTAACTCCTTTAATTATAAATTTTCCAATTTTTCCTATTGCCATTCCAAATCATAATCAAATCCATAATTTAAATCTAGTGTTGACTCATACCAGAGTAACCTTAAAAATCTCAAAAATATTAGTTCAATCAACGTCCCGAAGCCCTTTTTACCCATCAAATAAAATTTTAACTCTTATTTTTAAATCTAATTCTAGCTTTCTTTTTGTGCCAGGTAGGTTTCCACAACAGGGCCTCTAAATCCTCCCATCTTAGTAACTGGCTAAAGGCCTTTTCCCACCATTGAATCCAATCATATTCTTTTTCTCTTTTATCCAGTGTTGTCTGTACTGTCAAGTTGTCAACGTTTTTGGTGCCTCGTATTTGGAAGTCCAATCCTGTTGCTTTTAAAGTTGTAAATGTTTTAGTTGAGTTCTGCCTTTGATCATCAAAGATATCCATCATGTAGGATGTGTCCTCTTCCTCTTCAATAAATTCAGTAGATTCAATAGATTGTAAATGTATTCCATCCATCTCATTAAGTTGTAAATCTGATTGTGTATCATAGTCAATCAAAGGTTGAGCTTCAATTTTTAATTCTGAGTCCTCCTTGAAACTAAGCGATCTAATATGTTCTTTAAGTTCCAGTCTCATTTCCAAGATTTTTTCTAATATAAGTCCATAATTAATCTGTGAGTAGGATTCCATCTTCTTCTTTTTTATATATAGAAATTCAGCTTAAAAAATAGATTGCAGCGTTATAAAATATAAAATGCAGACAGAAATATATTTCCAAAGAGAGATAGAAAAAAAAAACCAATAGTCAAGTCCAGCACAGAGATAAAAAATAGCAGTCAGTTGTTATGTTGTAATCCAGTCTGGGCATCACGCCAAAATCAGGGAGTGGGAGTTCAAATGGAGAAAGTTAGATTGTATCAGTCATAGTTTCTGGGCTTCATGCCAAGTCCCAGGATGCATTGTATCCAAAAGAATCTACATAAGTCCGCCCAGAGAGCAAAAAGTTTTTTAGGCAGTACTGTTCAGGAGGGGGGGAGAAAGAAAGAACATTCCACCCCCTCCCTAAGGATTTTCACCTAAACTGAAGATAAACAAGCCAAAAGAGAGTTCTTTTATAGACCTTGCTAGCCTAATTGCTTACTCATTGACCGTGTGATAGGGCCATCCGTCCTGGCTCACCGTAATTTCCTTAATTGTCCCGCCTCCTCTTTTTTGCACTCCAGTTCTACAACCTTTCTCCCTCCCATCCTTGTCAATCCCCTCCTTCCTGGCGCTATTGCCATTGGTATGCTTTCTAGCCGCTCCCCTGTGCTCGTTCTGGGCCGCACGTCCAGATCCGGTGTCCTAGATGCCTTTCCATTGCTGCTCCCCTCCTTTCCATCCCGTTTGTCTGCCCGTTGTTCTTGTCTTCCACTATCTATCCCTATTAGTCCTATTTCCTCCGGTTTCCTTCCACGCTTGGATGTGCATGCGCACAGCCGTATCCCGTCCCTCTGCCCCGTCTGCCTACGATCAGCTGGGCTGTCTGACGGCTCGCTCCTGAATTCACTGCCTCTCATCCTTGCAGATCCTGTCCTTCCTAATGCTGTTACAGTTGGTGCGTTTGCCAACTGCCTTCCCGTGCCCCTCCCCTCTTTCTTATCCCATTAATCCACCCGCTGTACTTGCCTTCCACTATCTATTCTTCTGGGCCCTATTTCTTCCAATCTTTCTACGTGCCTGGATGTGCGCACGCACAGCCACATCCTGTCCTTCTGACTCATCTGCCTACGCTCAGCTGAGCCACCTGCTGCCTCACCCTCAGTTCCACTCTCTCCCCTCCTTACCGATCTTATCCTTCCTGGTGTCATTGCCCTTGATGCGTCCTCCACCCCTACCCCCATACACATTTTGGGTCATACAGCTAGGTCCGGCATCCTCAATGCCTTCTCATTCCCGCCTCCTTCCTGTTGGTATTGGTCCACCCGTTTGTGTAGCTTTCCACCATCTGTCCCTACTGGCCCTATTTCTTCTAGTTTCCCTTTGCGCAAGGATGTGCCCCTGCCCAGCCATGTCCTATTCCTCCACCTCGTCTGCCTTTGGTCAGCCGGGCTGTCTGTTGACTCACTCCCAGATTCACTCCCTCTCATCCTTATCAACCCTATCCTTCCTACCGTCACTGCCATTGATGTATCTCCCAACCGCCCCCCCGTGATCGTTCCGGGCCGCACGTCCGGATCCAGCACCATCGGTGATTCTCCAATGCCACTCTCCCCCTTTTTGTCCCGTTCGTCCGCCTGTTGTTCTGGCCCTTCATTGCCTATCCCTGCTGGCCCTATTTCCTCCGGATCTCCTTTTTGCCTGGCCATGCGTGCGCACAAACGCATTCGTTCAGCTGGATCATCTCTCCTCTCCTTCTCCTTTTTGCGGACCACGCTGTTTATTTCCGATCATCGTTCTTCCTCCTCCTTGATTCCAGTGGCTCGTCGTGGGTCCAATTCCCTTTCCATACGATGATTGCCTTCTTTAGTTCTACCCCTTGCGAACGCCATCCACATCCTGGCTTACTCCTCATGTGTTTTTAATGTCTGGTATGCCGGGGCAATTCTATGTGTCAGTTAATCAAGCCCGCATCTGAGCACCAGGCCTCCTTCAGTAGGCGCCCTCCTTTGGAGGTATCCTGGGCAATGGCTTCCACCCCCATGAAGTCAAACGAGTCCATATTTGGGAGTACTGATGGCCAATTTCTGTTCATGGATCCTGGTTTTTATCCATTTGGCCGTCTATCCCATGTAATTATACCGGCAATCCTTGCAGTGCACCCTATAGACAACCGATGATTTTTCCTCCTCTGGCAGTGGTTCCTTAGGGTGCATTGTTTTCATAGAGAGTGTTTGGTCGGGTCGGTGAGCCACCCTGATGTTATGCGGTGCTAATATGTGAGCCATTGCCTCTGATACCCCCTGGACATAAGGTATCGTTGTCCAGGATGTTGTCCCTAGGTCATCTGGTGCTCTACGGGGTTTCTGGCACTTACTATATCTTTGGACAAAACTGGCTGGGTAGCCGTTCCACTTGCATACCTGGTGGAGGTGGGCACGCTCTGCTTGCTTGGCCTTTTTGGTGCTGCAATGCATATTTATATGTGCAAACAATGTCCGAACGCATGTGATCTTGTGGGCTGCCGGATGGTTGCTCGTGTAATGCAGCATCCTATCGGTGTGGGTCACTTTCCTGTATACAGTTGTGTGGAGGGCGCCGTTGGCTTGGCGCGTGACTAATGTGTCCAGGAAGGCCAAACTACCATTGGCTTCCTCCTCTGCTGTAAATTGTATGTCCGGGAACACTGCATTCAATCTTTCCATAAAGGCAGCTTTTTCCGTCCATTTAATGATAGCGAACGTGTCGTCCACATATCTGGCCCAAAATTCTGGGTTGTAATCGGCCATTGCCTTAGCTTCCAGGCACTGTAGGACCGCCTCAGCGATAACACCCGAGATGAGAGATCCCATCGGCGTGCCCTTGATTTGTTCATACATCGTGTCCTGGAATGTGAAGTGTGTTCTCAGACATAATTGCAGCAGTTTGGTGACGTCTTCCATCTTAAGGGAACCATGACTTTGCAACCCCTTTAGCTGTAATAGGTCTTTTATCGTTGAAACAGCCAGCTCTTGTGGGATAGATGTGAATAACGATGTCACATCAAATGAGATCATGGTCTCATCATCTTGTATTCTCACTGCTTTGAGTCTCTGTAGGAACTCCTGCAATGATTTTACCATGGTTGTACTATCCTCTACTAGATGCTATAGCCGCTGACTTAGCCATCTAGCCAGGCCAAACATTGGTGTACCCCTAAATGCCACAATGGGTCTTAATGGGGTCCCCTCTTTGTGTATTTTTGGCAAGCCGTAGAACCTCACCATTGCCGAGTCCCTTGGTCGTATGACCCTCAGATCTTCTTCACTCACTCCCCCCCCCCCATCTTATATATATAATATGTCTTTAATAATTTTAAATATTGGAATCCCAGGTATGGACATTTAAAGTCAATTAAATAAAATAATGAACTCCGGGATATTAGAAAAAGGGTTCTTTATTGCTGAGCTTTCGTTAATGAATATATATTTCGTTGGTGAATATATATATATATTCACCAACATGTGAATAAAAGATTTGGGAAAATGGCAGCATGGGACTTTTCTCCCTCAAAGTGTCACATGGACATGGCAATGGAAGGACAGGGTAGAACATTCTGAATTTATGTTTCGGAGTTTGTGCATCCAAGATAAAAAAAACTTTTTTTTCTTTTCCCAAGAGCATCACATGACAAATATTCAGTCATACCTTAGTTTATAAGCAACAGCAACCGACTGCTGTCTTCCCAGGACCTTTACAAAGTATCAGCATTTTTTACAGAGAGCAAATGTATTTGATATAAAGACTTGTTGACAGTAGAGTGATAAGCCATTCAAAGCATGACATTGCATGACAGGGTTATGGAAATCATACAAGAATATTAAAAACTCATTACCCAAATCACAGTGGAGTGTGATTTCTCATTTCCTAAAATTGTTTATTTCACTTAGGCGTTATTGTTTTTTTTGAAAGAGAGTGTTTGCTTTTCATTTCCCACCACTAGTTTCTGTTAGAACTTTGCATTACCAGTCTATCTGCATGTGAAATGCAGGATGGAGAAAGATTTAAATTATTCCAGCTTCCAAATCAGCTGCCAGCTATAATTCACTCCAACTTCTTGATCAGCAATTGGAAAGGAGGCAGAGAAGGGGGGAGTCATCCTCTGTCTGAATATTTTACATTCTATCTGCATAGTTATTGGTAAAATAAAATAATATAAAGGCAGAAAAACCTTCATCAAAATAACGATAACATATGGGGGCCATCATTTTTTATTAAGATAACAGATTCCCCAAAAACGCTAGCTAGAATTGTATACAGTCAAAAGAATCACCACATTTATCTTGGTGAGTCAGACTTTTATTCAAGAACATCCAGACCAAAAATATTTGTAGTTATATTAAGTCATAAATATTCAGTGTGATTCCTACAATGCAATTACAAGCAGTTTAAAATGGACTGGCAATTCATCTAAAAAGTTGTCTGTTCTTATGCTTTTAAAGGGACTGCAACTTGGCAAAATAAGCAGGTGAATTTTGTTTTTCAATATAACTTTTATTTTTTTAAATTAAAAGGAAGAGTAATATTAATACAGACTAATATAAAACAAGAAAAAAGAAAAAAAGAAAAAAAGAAAAAAGAAATATGTTTGCTACTAAGTTTCCTTAAGAACAGATATTTTAGACTTTTTCAGATCATAATCCTATGAATTTAGTTTATAAAAGAAAATCTATTTTTTTAGATGGACACTAAATAGAATGTTGCTACAGAAAGAAGCAATAGTAGAGAATTGTAGGCAGAAATATTAATTTCTAAATAATTCAAGGAAAGGCACTGATTTAAGAATGGTTTGTGATGCAAGTAAAGCTTGTATTAGAGATTATTTTTTACAACATAATAGAAAAGTTAAAAAGAAGAATCAAGATAAAACACACACTATTTTGGATGAAATGAAGAGAAAATAAGAATGTAAAAAATTACCAGAAAAGAAAATTATTTCTCAACAAATTAAGCTTTTACAGTGACAATTTTCTATGTTAACAGTAAGAGAAATTGAAATAAAAATGAATTATGTACAGCAAAAAAAAAGTCACTAGGGGAGCGGCCAGCATATATATTTCAAAGAGAAAAAGAAAGAAAAAGAAAATGACATTGAAATTACAAAAGGGAGATGCTGTATTATTAAACAATATGGCTATCAAAATATTTTTTTTTCAATTTATATAAAAGAAGTGATATTCCTATAAAAAAATAGATGAATATCCAAAGAAGCAATATTTATCAAGGATTACAGAGGAACAGAGACAGATTAGAAACAGATTATTACAACAATAAGTTTCTGAAGCTATAAAAGGGTTAAATTAGGAAAGGTGCTTGGACCAGATAGATTATCAAGTTATTATAACTTGATGAGGATGAACTTTATAATAACAAGGTAAAAGTTAATGTGAATTTTAAAAATCATTGTTAGCCATGCCGTATTAATATTATGGAATAGATGCAAACCCCAATTGTCCCTGAAAACACCTTTCTGGCTCTCAGCACAACAAATGTTTTATAGATGACAAATAACAGGCAAACACAAATAGTTAACTTATCACAAAATGCTAAACTTTTGTCAAGATTAAAATAACATCAAGGGAAAAACTGGTGGCAGGGGTATAATTGTTAATGATTTCCTTGTTTACAATTAGAAAGATTTAAAATACACAAAATATTATATGGTTTTGAACAATGTAAGGTGCAATTTGAAATAGAACTCTGTACAAATGATGAATGTGCAATTGCTAAAAATGTATCCATTTTTACTGAAATTTGAAACAGAAAAGGAACAAGTGAAACAAAATATGATAAAGTGGGTTAACATTTTTGGTTATAATATACAGGTGGAACAATCAGAAATATGTGGCGGAAAAGATTGAAAGTTACATTATATTATAATCTGAAATATAATTTTTATAAAATGTACTGTGGTAGGTGTCACCGGAGAAATTGTCTAGAATGTATAAAAGCCCTTCAAATTGATGTTTTGAACAACAAGAAGTGACAATTTATCATGCTTGGAGGCTGTGTAAAAAAGCTAGGAAAATTCTATTTTCAAATACATACACTGATTCAGATGATTTAAAGATAAATATAGAATTGAAACCGGGGTGGTGGTGGTTTATTTTGAAATTGATGGTCAAACAGTTGGAAAAATGTTATGGAACTTTTTGTATAGCGACATTTGTATATCTCAGGGGCTGCCACAAAGAAGAGGGAGTCAAGCTATTCTCCAAAGCCCCTGAAGGCAGGACAAGAAGCAACAGATGGAAACTAATCAAGGAGAGAAGCAACCTAGAACTAAGGAGAAACTTCCTGACAGTTAGAACAATTAACCAGTGGAACAACCTGCCTCCAGAAGCGGTGAATGCTCCAACACTGGAAGTTTTTAAGAAGAAACTGGACAGCCATTTGTCCGAAATGGTATAGGGTTACCTGCCTGAGCAGGGAGTTGGACTTCATGACCTCCAAGGTCCCTTCCAACTTTATTATTATTATTATTATTATTATTATTATTATTATTATTATTATTATTATTATTATTATTATTATTATTATTATTATTATTATTATTATTATTATTATTATTATTATTTGTACCGAAAGATGGAAAGATTTGGCATTAGCTGCAATGGAGGAATGGATGGTGAAGAATGGTAGAACCTGCTGCAATGACTAAATTGATCTGGGAGAAGACAATACATCAGCTACCCAGCTGAAGATTGTTTTTCATCTCTAGGCAACTTATACTTTTCACTTACTTATAGTGACATTGTGAAAAGTTTTGCTACAGAGAGCTACTGAAAAGCTTGCAACTGTACATTAATAAGAACTTGCTCATAAGCTACTCAATCAGAACATTATATCCCAAATCCTTAGATATGCTCTCACCCACTCACATTTTGCCACTACTTGATTGAAATTTGGTACATGGGAGACAATCCTATTAACTGCATTTGTGTCATTTAGTTATAATTTTAATTGCATACACGGATGAATTTAAAGATAAATTCAATAAAATTTAGTTTTTGTCCTGGTCCTCCCCCAATGCTATTCCCTATTTGCAATTTAAAAGACGAGAGCAGCTCTCAGCTTTTGATTGTGCACCAATAGCAGCTCACTATTCTTCTGCCTTTGGTTTTTTCCACTATTACAGATATTTCCATTTACCATTTTTACCTGTTTACTCATCCAGCATATGGAAATACTGAAATTGAGCTTCTATGATGAAGTTGTGAATGACACTTGTAACAAGGTGTTGTAAACAACTTCAAGATAGTTGGAGGCTTCATTTATACTACCTAGTGTTCCCTATACCATTATTTGGAAAAAACAAGAAGTTTCAGAATATGTAGTGTCAAACTGATATAAGACTATAAAAAAAAATTGCAGGATTGCCTGTTTGAAGAACAAACAGTGCTTGTTATAAACTAGATTCCTATACTGTATATATCCTGTTTTGCAGATGCTCAGTGTTATTTCAAAACAAAACAAGAATATAAAATGAAAACAAGTGATTTGGTGATTTTTCCATTTTAAATAAACATTTTGAATAATCTAGATTGCAAAAGAAAAGCAAAAATGCAAAACTAAAAATGAATCGACTAATATAATTTCACATATGTTTTGGTCTCATATTGTTTATTAGACAATAGTTTTATTAATATCTCTTACCTAATATGGTGCTCCAAGCAGTCTACCTCAAATTAATATTTATTTTAGCAAGAAAAGAGTAGGATCTTAAAATCACAATCCTATTCTTGCCTATTCACAAATAAATCCCACTGAATTCGTTGTCATTGTCCCTGTGGATATTTACATTAAGCTGAATCCTAAAAAAATTGTTTTTATTATTTTTAAAACCAGAAAACATCATTAGCCAATGAGTTACATGTGCAAAACATACATTCTTATTTTGTACTTTGGGACATCTCAGTCTCTGCCAACCACACAGCTAGCTAAAATACATTCATCACATGTAAGTACAGCAGAATTGATTGTGACAGTAGTCTTTGGAGAAACAGAAAATGAGCATCTGTTGTGCAACATAACCTGTCACTCATTCCATAATTAGCAACCTCAGAAAGGTAAGGGGTTCTTGTTGTATTATGTGGAAGAATGTATTCTTATTTACCTTATGTAAAATTTACACACAGAGCATTGTCGCTCTGTCTAATTAAGAAGGCTCTACTAAGTTTGCAGTTGTTAGGTAATATTAAGGATGGAAAGCCTGAGAGTAGCTCCAGCACATTTCCATTAACAATTATTGACAATGTAAATATGTAGGATAATATGTTCTTTTTCTCCTGCCGTATTATCTAATCGACTCTTTCGACCCAACAGGCAGAATTACTCCATCATAGTGTTGTGATTCCCATATGTTGAAGAAGAAGCAGTATTAATGAGGGAGCACTAAATGGTTGTATGCCCGCTATTTGAAGAACATAATCTTTTCTTTATGAAGACAACCTAAGTTTGATATGCCCCATACATGTCAAACTATAGATGAGACAGCCTTAACATCAACTATCAAGCACCCATAGGAAGAAGCTAGAAGCTAGATAGAGACTAAAGTTCTTAATCCCATCCTGGCATCCATGTATATGCTTGGATATCCATATGTTATATAAATCCCTGCCCATTTCATCTTTATGGCAGGCAAACAAGGGCACATTGGCTAAAAAAAAAAGAGTTGGAGAAAATAGTGTTTCAGTATATGAGAACAAATGGGGGGAAATAAAACCTTCAAGAGAAAGACTCAGTGGGAGATGGAATGGAAAGAGAGATGCATGTATTGCCAAGAACTACAACAGTGAAGATTTGAAAATTGGATCAAAATAAGTCAGCTAATCTTTGACTGAAGGCTTCTAGTTTCAGCTGGATTTTGGTGCAAAACAAGAGGAATTTAATTATATGTCAGGAGAAACAATGAGCACAATGTTTTTTCTGCTCCAGCTTCTTCCTTTTTGTTTTTCATGGATCAAAGACTTCTCAGCAAATGAAATGGATTGATCAACTCCCATCCAACATTTATTTTCAGTACCTTTTCCTTCTAGCCTCTTCCTCCAGTATCAGTTCTTGGCCCCTGATTCACTTCTTCCCAGTTCCACACATTTTATTATTGGCAGAATTGATAAGAGTTTTACAAGTGGTATCTTTCTTGAGGGGACTCCATATCATTTTGGGTCAGCTAGGTCATTCCTAATTCATTTCTAGGGGGAAAAAGAATGTCTTCAGCTGAAAGCTTTCTAGAAATCTAATCAAACGGCCAAAATCCCCAAAGTGTCATATGAAGCTGTAGCTTTAAAATCCCAAACTCCCTTTTCACAGGCTAACCAAAGTAAAACTTCTAAATACCATATAACTATGTTTAGACCAAATGATCACAACATTCTTCCTTGCTGCATTTAGTTTGAATACTGATTTTTATCTTTCCAAGGAATTCCTCATTTTTATGGATGACACTCAGTGTCACTGGTTGCATAGCACCAATGGCTTCTGGGAGGACAAGGAATTGCTCACAGTGAGCTGCAGAGAACTGGGACTTCATGCAGTGGATCAAACTAGCGGCCTAGGAACTGAGTCACTGGTTGCCTTTGCATAGCACCAGAGGCTGCTGTGAAAACAAAGAATTGCTCACCATGAGTTGCAGAGAACTGGGACTTCATGAAGCTGATCAGGCTACCTAGAATCTTAGAACTAAAAATTTAAAGCAGGAAGTCTACAAGAGAATATCTATTGGCATGTGCATAAATCCTGGACAGTAACAAAGTCATGGAGAAAAAACACTAGCGGTATGATGACACACCTGCAAGATATGTACTATTTATATTCTTGCCGTTGATGGACTTAAATTATGCCCGCACCAAATTCAAACTGATCAGATTACTAGAAGAGAAAGTGGGAAGTCAAGTATTCCTTCAGGAATAGGCATGGTTGCCTAGCTCCTGATGTTGGCAACAGATGCTGAGGAACTCTGACATATGACACAGTCCTTGTTTACCTGGGGAAGTACCAATCTAGTCTAAGATTCTTCTTCTGTTTTCTCACCATATTAAATGGATTAATGGATACTTAGTCTGGTTCTTCCTCTAAGATCTGTCTGAGATGGGTGACCATTCAGGTAGAAGATAAGATAAGATAAGATAAGATAAGATAAGATAAGATAAGATAAGATAACCTTTATTGTGATTTTTTTACTTGGCACAATGGCACACATCAAAAAATGAAATTCAGTTGCCCACTCTCAAAGTGAAATACATACATGACACACACCTAAAACATACTATATATAACATATGTATAGACCCACACCCCTACATATATGTAACAAATAAATATTAAGTACTAAATATTAAATACTGTCCATCTTGAATATATAATGGAAGGAGGAAGCTTGAGAGTTCACAAGGTTAATGCTGTATGGAATGAAACTATGGCTGAATCTGGATGTTCTGCTACGGATACCACGAAGCCTCCTCCCAGAAAGTAGCAAGGAAAACAGGTCGTGAAGAGGATGTGTAGTGTCCCAGATAATCTTACGGACCCTGCACAAGCAACACTTCTGTGCTATGTCCTGGATGGGAGGGAGGGAACTGCCAATGATCTTTTCAGCCATCCTCACCACTCTCTGCACTGCCTTCCTGTCTGAAGCAGTGATGCTTCCAAACCAGACTCTGATGCTGTATGACAGGATGCTCTCGATCGTCCCCCTGTAGAAAGTAGTAAGGATAGGATACATTACCACCAATGTAACTCAACTTCATCAGAGCATCACAAGCCCCTCTCTCATGACGGAGTTATGCATAGAGGGGATTGTTATTGTTATTTAATAGTAATTATAATAACATTGCCTGGGAGCAAATATCAGGAGGGCTGCCAATACTATACTCGGGCCTTAGAAGGACGGGACTCTGGGGTCCTGCTGTCAGAGTTTCTCATCATTTTAACAAGGCTAATTTTCAGACTACAGTTTTTGATTTGAGGATTGCTATAAAGCTACATCTTGTTTTTCAATACATTTTGACATCTAGATCTGTAGATATGAGCTGAAGTGTTAGTTTCAGAATAGTTTATCAATTATTTACATATATGTATCTACATATGTGGCTTTCTTCCCCTTTCCTCACCTTTTTCCCCATTATCCCAATGTTTCAGTAGAGATGTTTTTAGTATATTCATATGTTGTTGGGTTGTTTTTTTTTTACACCAAGGGTACATCAGGCATCCATTAAAAATTAATTCAGAAAATGCTGAGCAGCCATGGCTGATGTGCTCTAATGAGCTGGCTCTCTAAATGTTGCAAAAGTTCAAATCTCTGCATACTTCACTATTGTTGATTTGTATTGGAACTGCAGGAAAATCGGTAATTATTGGAAAGCTAAATGTTCTCTCTCCTTATTTCCAGGTTAGTTTGATTTGACTCCAACAAGCCTTAACAGCAGGATAGCATAAAACATGGAATCTCCATTGCAAAGATGCATCTTCCATAAACAATCAGCAAACCATCTTGCCACAAGTATTTAATTGAGCCCTATTTATGATACTTAGTAAAATCACTACTTCGGATGTAAACATTAGAAGTGGAAAAAATGTTTGAGGCAATCCTTTTAATGTAGAAGGTCAAAATGAAAATCGTAGAGATGGCATTAGTTCAAAGTAAGGATTTTCAGTAACAAAATATCTTTTAAAAATATTAATATGGGTATTTTATTTGTAGGTGCATCTGAGGGGCAGTTTCTGTATTTGGTTTAAAGGTACAAATCCATAGAGAAAGATTTTGTTGAAAATTGTATATAGACTTTGGCCAAATCACATATGAGTGAAGCTACTTTGGACTAAATCTTTAGTTCTAAAGATAAAAAGAGCCCTCTGTGACTCTACAAGATGAAGTCAGAAAAGCAGACTTTAGGCCTCTTAAGGTACTATCTAAAGTACCAGCAACAGCATACCACAATTTAGGAAAATCAGAGAGTTAAAACTGCTAGATCCAACATATTATAGTGCTAACACATGCAGAAAATGACTGTAATGAACAGCCTTCTGATTCATCCAGAAATTAGGTACCCAAGAATTAAAGCACCTTTCTCAAAAGATGTTAATAAATAATGATCAAAATTCCTAGGAACTTACAGTACTTTGAAGTCCTCCACCAAGTTTTTATTATTTGGCAAACCAATTCAAATATCTTAGTGTTGTTTTGAAATTGATCTATTTTTACAGAACAATAGTAGCTGAAAGAAACATAGCTACTAGGAAATAAAAAGTTGTTGTTGTTATGGTTGCACATTTTATGGATTCTTGAAAATTAATTCCAATGAAAATTGAAAAGTTAGAATAAGTAACATATAAATGCATTACATAGAGAACACATATTAGAAAATACTAATTAAATAACCCCACTATCTTGTACTTAGCCTGAATTTATTAAACTTTAAATAGATCACAGTGCACAGTATGTCATCAGGCATTTTGAATTAAAGTCATATTGAAATCACCATGGTGATAAGATTATAGATGACTCCTGTACTTCTGGTTTAAAGAAAGGGTCAATCAGTGTGTCCACTATAAATCCTGGATTTTGTGGTTTATTATAATTTGTCACTGGGGTCTGACACACTTGAGCAGTCTTTTAGTCTTTGATTATTTTTTTAATGAGGTACAATGAAAGACTTCCTACTTTTGACTGTGCAGAAGATATTAAATGTAGAGTTCATTTGCTGGGTTTTATTAAAACTAAGAGTTTTCCAAAGGCAAAAAGAAGACTTTGTTTTAGCACTTAATCAAAAGTCCTTTGTGTGAGGTTGAACATACATCTAAGTGGTTCTGGAAAATTCATGGATATTGCAACCAGAGATGGTATAAAACTGATGAGAGCAAAGAGCAAAGTATACATTGGGAGTTGCGTTATTTACACATACAATAAAATTAGCACTCAGTGAGAGAATATTTCCATCTTAATTTCCATAGCCACAATGTAGTCATGCATATTGAATTCTGACTCTGATTAATTTGGTAATCCTAATTATGTTTTAATTCCACCATGAAACTTCAGTATAATATATTCAGACCAAATATTCTTCACATCAGTATGATGTGCTCCTTTTTACCATGTGCTGAAAATTAGTAAATAGCTTGATCACTGTATTCTCTGGTCTGAACTTGTAAGGTTAAATAGTTAATTTAACTCTTTAAACACTTATAAACACATTAATACTTAATGTGAAAATATAGTTAAAATTAATTTAACTACATTTAGTTAAATTAACTAAACTACAACTACAATAACCAATTTGATTCATTTGAAGTGTTGAATAGTTTTTGGTGCTCT
Source organism: Azemiops feae (assembly GCA_023970755.1). Classification (NCBI taxonomy): domain Eukaryota; kingdom Metazoa; phylum Chordata; class Lepidosauria; order Squamata; family Viperidae; genus Azemiops; species Azemiops feae. The sequence goes on along the minus strand of JALGBA010000062.1, from coordinate 2,895,673 downwards.
GAGAAATTGCTGCTGTAGAGATATGGCTAGTCAAATGGTGAGTTCTCTTCCATTAGATATGGACAATCCATTGTTCATAGGTCATGTGAAACTTTAGTAACCATATGAACAAATTATATGAAATAGACCTACAACTGCTTCATTTTCAATTTTTAATTGAAAGCAATTTGGTTTAATATGTTTGCCTTTCCCAGAGTCACTGCCCTGCCTGCTGAGCCATGACCTGCTATAGGCATGCACACAAATATTGGGACCTATTGGAAAATTATCAAGAGGAATTATCAAGGGGAATTTAAAATCAAATCAAGAGAACAATTAATAGCAGAAGGTTATACAGTAGTTGCCAATGATTGTCCAATTTACAGTTATCTGAAAGATTTAAAATGGATAAAAAAACATATGGAGTGGAACAAAGTAAGATCTGAAATACAATCATGAACATGTAATTGCTAAAATGAACAAACTTTTGAAACTTCTGAAACCAAGGAAGAATATGTTAAAGGATGTATGATAAAGTGTGCTAAGCATTTTGGTTATAACATGCAGATGGATCAATGGGAAATGTGATTGAAAGGTTGAAATTTACATTGTGTTATGATGTCAAAGAGAATTTTTATAAAACGATGTATCAATGGTACATGATGCCGGAGAAATTTTCTAGAATGTATAAGGGCACTTCAAATATATGTTGGAAATGTGAATATGAAGAAACATCATTTCAAACTTGATGGACATGTGCAAAAGTCTAAAAAAATGGATCCAAATATATATATATATATATATATATATATATATATATATATATTGATGCAAAAAGACTCTGGAATGAAGGAGAGATATGGAACAAAAAATATCAAAACAAATCTAAAGGAGAATCCTCAGTCATGTCTCAACAATAACATAAACTCAAATACCAACAATGGAAATTTCAAGGAAAGTATAAACCAAGGTTTTGTACTTTCAAACAAGTTGAAGCATCTTTTCAAAGTAAAATGCTAAATCAAAGCAATGGGATATTTGTTCAGAATGGCTGTGATATAGAAGACAATGAAAGAGGGTCTTTTTGTTTGTGTGTATGTGCATACCTGAAAGCATCAAATACTTTTCTTTTTCTTTTAAAATAAAACAACTTATGGAAATGATCCATTTTGCCACTTCAATTCAAAATGCTGAAATGAACAGACCTGTTTTTCTGAATTGAACTATTTGCTTAGAATCAGATACAGCCATATATGCAACCCTTTTCTATAGTGCTTTCAAAATGAGGTTAAAAAGCTTCAGAAGCCTTTTGTTAGATTTCTGACAAATTAGGGGGGAAAGTTTTCAGGGAAAAATCAGTATTCCTTAACAAGCTGTTTTGAAATTTCTTCAGCAGGAAAACTTTAGTTTCTCAAGGATAGTAGGAATTCATTGCACTGGAGCATATCAGCAACAAAACAGAGTTATCTCCATAATATCCAAATGACAAAACTGTATACCCAAAGCTCCTCAGAAACTAATTTATCCCTTCATTTGTAAAAGAGAAGCATTTTCAGTGTTTACAGCCCATATTCAGTATCCACTTGAAGCAATTATCACTAAGATGCTTACCATTTTAACACTCGCTGGTAGTAGTGTCTCTAATTATTCTATTTTGCTGGCTTCAGCTTGTTCGGAAAATCTGCCCCATCATCCTATTTACTAAATTCTTCATAACACTAATGATCTTTTTCATCCCTACAGTTTTACAGTTAGTCTTAATCATGCTGGCTTCTCTTGCACTGTTTTAAAACTTGTATTTTACTGAGCGGCAAGCCTTATTCTTCATGCATCATATGCTTGACAACTAATTTCTTTTTATATATAAAAGAATCTATGTGCTTATAATGTACCCCAAAAAATCAGATTGTTGCAAGATTTTAGACCTAAGTTCTTTGTTTTCTAAAAAGCTGCTACAACAGCAAATTAGCACTTAGAACTCCTCTGTTTCACTAGGCTTGCCTTTTTCCAAGTCTTCTCAATCCAGTTATAATGTTTTCAGGAATGATCAGAGTTGTTTTAATTACTGCAGATCTAGGCAATATAAGAACAGTAAAATTAGTAACTGTCCATCCACGTGGTCACTTGGAGTCAAAAACAACTTGATGGCACTTAATCAATTGATCAATCAAAGGTGATACATCTGTGAAGTCAGAAGTCATAGAGAACTAAGTGGTTGAGTTCAGAGAGGGGAAAAAACACAGTATTCCTGTTTGTTTGTTTGTTTGCTATCCTTTCAAGCTAACCAAAACCTAAATCCTCATCTCATTGACTCAGGTTTCATTTTATCCATATTTAAAATAAGATGGGAGAAATCACAATGTTTTTCAGTGGGATCACAAGCAGCCTCTTTAAGTACAAAATGCTACTTCTACAGCATCATCTGCTTGTTCTATTTACACATGAATATGACAGCATTGCTCACTATTCTTTCCCCCTTGTAATCAACTTCACATCACCTTACTATTTAAACTTCATCTTTGTTTGCTAGGCTTTTTGGTGGACAGATAACTAGAGACACTCGTGTTTGGTTGGTCTGTAGCCAACAATTAAGGTCAGGATTTAGCTACCAAGATAGCTTTATTGGATTCTTTTATTTTTCCCCCCTGACAATTAGAAAGAAGATTATTATAACTCAGTGATAATGTACATCCTCTTGTATTCAAAAGATCTCAGGTTTATTTATTCTCCAGTTATTCTACCTAAAGTGATGAAATAACAAAGTAATGGGAAGTAACTGTGGTTGCTGCTTAATGTATGCCAACCTCCTCAGCTCAATTCTCTTTGATGATTATAACATCCAGATGTCATATCATTATGGAAGTTGTAGTCCAAACACATGTGAATTAGAATTGAGATGTCTAGAGTAAACAATATTAAGCTAAATAGTCAAATCTGATCTGATGTTAGACAGCTTTTAGGTAATAGATACAGCAGGGGTTCCCAACCAGGGATGCTTGCACCCCCTGGAGGTGTGAGATGATATTCCAGGGGGTGCAAAAACTTGGGTTTTCAAAATTATAATGTATATGCATAATTCATTGCCGTTATTTTGAACTTTTGTAAGGGATGCGAGAATATATCAGAAGCGTTCTAGGGGTGCAGGGTATAGAAAAGGTTGGTAACCACTGAGATACAGTATAGCTTCTGCCTTCTCAAGATGGGCAAACATCAGACTAATCGAGTTACTAAATCCCAAGATTTTTCAACCATCACAAGAAAAAAAATATCCCAAAGGGTTTGTTTTCCTTTTTTTGTTTTAGCATCAGAATTGAGTGCATGTCGGCTTCCCGTTCTATGCAGCTAGCATGACAGCCGAGGGATTGCGAAGATCCGCGCCCTACGGCTGATTTCTCTCTGCTTGCGGACCCTAAATGGGCCCAAAGCCACCCCGGAGAGATGGCAAGGAAGGAGGGAAGCCCCGTCAATCCTAGGGAGATGGTGGCCAATCCGGACATCTGGGGAAAGCTCTCCAAAAACTGACAGAAGAAAGGCTAGCATCATTCGTGACTCTAGCCCAAGCTATATGCAGCCAAAGCCAAAAAGCACTAAATTAAGTGTGATTATAAACAGTGTGAGTGAACTGGGTAAGAATATTGATTCTCTCTCTTCTACCTGACTAATTTCCTGAAAAAAAAAAAAGAAAAAGAAAAAATTCAGAAGTAAAAATCCTCTGAAAGTGAGGGGTGGTGGTGTCTTTGCTCCACCCTCCTCTAAACGGAAGCGGCAAATTAAGTTTAGGGGGGGGGGGTACAGAAAATTGAAAGATGGACTGGTGCTGACATCTAGTGGTGGATGAAAATACTGCCCTAAATATACAGCCCAGAAAGAAAAGTCTGTTGTAACCTTCAGGGCTTTGATTAAACAAAGAGCAGCTGTAACAAAAGAAAAGAAAACATTGTGGACAATCTACAAAGTGAGAACTATAAAACTTAGAAAAAATGGACCTTCCTGGATTATAAATATATTTTTTAAAATTGTGACTTTAAAGTGATTGGCAGAGAAAGGATTTTTGGTCATTATGGAGCATCAGAGAGCTGCAGGAAGAACATATGAAGAAAAAATAAATACTTACCAGGAGGAAATGTATGTTCTGTTACAACAAATGCAAATGATATTAACTTCAAACCATGAGAAAATTAAAAATGAATTTGAAAATTTAAATGAATGCATTCTCAATTTAACAACTCAAGAAGTTTGGGAAATTTTGAAAAGTGAGATAATAAAAGCCCAGTCTAGCACAATACCAACAAAGAAGAAAAATAACAATTCTCAAAAGAAACCAGCATGGCTGCATAAAGAACTCTCTGATAAATTGAAAGATAAAAAGGACAAGTATAAAAAGTGGAAAGAGGGGCACATAACTAAGGCAGAATATCAGCAAATAGCCCGTGCCTGCAAAGATAAAGTGAGGAAAGCTAAGGCTCAAAATGAATTAAGGCTTGCGACCAAAGTCAAAAATAACAAAAAAAGCTTCTTTCAACATGTTACAACTTTGATAATTAAGCTTGGGAAAACACCAAAACTTACAAAACTTACATATTATCAGAAAGAAATTGGTGATAGGAAAGAACCCAACATTTTCCAGTGAGGACTGAGCATCTTTGGTGCTTACCAAATATCGATAAACATTGGTTTGGGGAAAAAGGAGAAAGGACCTAATTTTAAATAAGGACAAACAGTAATATGTTATTACAGAATTTGTTCATACCTTTAATTTGTATAGATGCATATCCTGTGAAATGTAAAATTCCATTATTTTACATGAAATGACTTTAAACTTAACCAGAGTTTTTTATATCTAGAAGTTCATATTTATTGTTTGGTCTTTCAATTGCTGCTAACACTTAGTGATCTAGCAGATATCATGTTGCCAAAGACTTTAATTACTGCTTCTTTGACTTCTTTTAATCTCCTGCTTGTATCTTCAGTGATTTTACCTATCCACTTTGTCTTCTGTTGGCATCATTTTTTAACTCCTGCCAAATTTTCAAAATATCATAGCCTTTTCAAAATAAAGTCCTTTGGGGGGTCTTAAGAAAATCTCCATAATATCATCTCTTTCACATACAGAAGAATATCCATGCTAAGCTAGTTTAAGTCCATTTTCTCTATGTTGACAGAGAAAAGACTTAACAATATCTATTATTCACAGAACTTCTGTATTTGCTCAGTGTCTAATGCTGGAACAGTTGTTCACATTTTATTCTATTGTTCCCTTTAGGATATTTGGCATATAGCACTTAGTTGTCCACTTCCTATCAGCTTACCCTGGTTGGCCAGAGATCAAGACCATTCATTTTTTTTTCCTTTCAGATTTCCCAGAATGTTGTCAGGTTCTGCTGTTCACTATTGCAATAAAAAATGGAGGGCATATTTTTTACTTTAAAGGGGCATATGGCTAATCACAATTCCAATCATTTTCTGCAATCTTCTTTTGGTGTGTTGTTTTACTATATATTACATTATATATAATTACTATATATTACATTATAATACTAAAGCTTTTGTTTTATTTATTTTTAGTATTTTAATTTGTAATATTTTTCCTTACCTTTTGGCCTTTGACTTTAATCAATATTTACAATATTCATTCCATCCCACTTCTTTCATTGAATTTTCTGGGCATGGACTGAAGAAGCATCTTTGAGATGTGTGTGTGCATGTTTATGTATATATGCACATGCATAGACACATACATGCAAACACACATTATACATACCATGCATGCATATTCTCTCTGTGTTAAAATTCCTAAAGAACATGGAAGAAGAACCATCAAAGAAAAACCATCAAAACCATGAAAAATTATCTACTGTGAAACTATTCCAAAAGATTGGTAGACCTATTATTTGGTATATACAGCCAATAAGTTTAATAAAGGCTTATCAATTAGAAGAACTGAAGAAAATGGTCAAGTAGATAATTAGAAGTAAATGAAAAAATGAAGTAGATAATTAGATTGTATAAGTCTTGTGTTTATTACGAAATGTGAGGAATTCTTAATAGGCGCAATTCCCCAAGCTTTACCCAGGCCTTTCTTAAGAGAAAGCCACATCTTTCCTGTCACAGAAGGCCAAATACCAACTTTCACTTACAAGGAAAACATACTTATTTGGCATATCTTAACACAGTTTTTAATAATGACATTCAATAAGCTATGCACATGAGATGCTATAAAGGTTGCCAGATACAATATGCCATGCATAGGATCTCATACTGTAAACTTTCAAATATTCTCAGTTGATCAATTTTAAGTCACTCTGATGGGGCTACCAGGGTTATGTTGCCATATAATTTATGTGGAGTTGTTAAAAGCGCATGTAGCAAAATCATCAGGCATTGCATCAAACATCTGCTAGTCATAAGGAAAAAGAGATCATTTTAAAAAATGATATTGAACATTCCCAAACGAATGTGTATAGAGAACCTGACTACTATTGTATTGCAATATAAGTTAAAATGGGAAAATATTGCTGATTATTTTACACATTTAATTAAAGTATATGCAGGTTTGATTTTCATCACTGAATAATATTTCTGTCCTTTAGCCACACAAAATGCTGTAGTGATTCCTCTTTCTTAAAAAATAAATAAATAAATCATTTAATTCAATTTAGGTAAAGGATTCTATTCTCCCTCTTCCTTTCAGATTATCCATTTATTCGGCCATCGATATTAGGAGCAGTTCAATCCATCAATTTAATTTCATCCACCTTCTTATTTTTCCACAGCCTTATTTTGTTTTATTATGTTTCTACATTTCATTTCTGCATTTCCTTTTAGAAATCCATAAGAAAATGCATATATATTTTCATGAATGTTTGTGCATTTTTAGACATTGTAATATTGTAATATGTATCTCTCCAAGCAAGCTTCCTAAAGTGCATTTCAATGTATTACTTCAAAGGATATACGTAATTTTTGCATATTTAAATGGAGAAGTGCACCCCAGTATTCTGAAAAAAGGTCTAAAAAGAAGTATGTGTATTGTTATAATCTCAGATCATAACATACAACATGCCATAAAATATAATCAAAAAGTCTATAATATGACATAGACACAGTTTGGTTATGTAATCATTTGGGGGAATATAAGTTAAGTATATTTCAATATGACCAAAATTCTTTGACTATTGCTTGCTCTTCAGGTTTTTGGTGTATTTCCCCTTCAAATGAACAAAGATTACCCCAGTAATCTTTTGGAGTATTAGATATTAAATTATAAAAGCTACCCTGGGAAGCCTTTTGAATTTAAAATTGCAGTAAATGTTTAAAAATGCAGTTCTCTATACATTAACTTACAGCTAATTCAAAGTTACAACAAAAATACTATTGATTGATATTTTCAGAAGGATAAATTATAGTACCCTTCAAATTGTAAGTAGCCAGTTGTAGTTAAGGATAATGTTTTGAGATTATATTAACTTTTCAATATTTAAGTCCTACCCTCTAAACTGTTTGAGGGAAATTATTCTTATTTGTGCTACCAAATAAATCTGTCTTTAGTTAGACTTTGTCATCTTCACTTCTGTCCATAACTCTGTAATGTTTGTACTAAAATGCACATTGCATTCTTTTCAAAGGAACAATATATTTAAAATATTCAAATATATTTCAGTTCACATTCAAAAGCTTATTTTTGAAGTGTGAAAAAATGCATCTTTAAAAAAAAAATGTTTTAGTTATTTTATAGTCCTCCTTCCTGAGCTAAAGAGCAAGAATAGCTTATATGCAATTGAATTAATTTAAACAAAAATCCAAAAATTTACTGTACCTATTATTAAAAGAACGTCTGAAGACGTGCTACATATGGGAGGAAAAGGGATACAGCATAAGCTTGGGACTTCCTGCAGGTATGGAGTTTTGAAATACATAGATTCTTAAACCTTATTAACAGAAATAAAGTAAAGCTCAAACTTTTTAAAATTTTATTATTGATGTGATGGTGCCTTCATTCAATATCTGTTTTGAAGTAGGATTAGCCAAAGAATGCTATCTGACAAGATTTGTTTTAATACGCAAACTAAGATAGAGACTTTCTTGGTTTCTAGGTGGAATACTTTTTCCTGTCCAATGTGCAATTTTATGTATAGATCACATTTTTCTGCCTATCTGCTATGCCAAAGCTGTGTATATTAAATAAAGCACATACCAGGCATTAATTCTTATAGGATCAGACAAGTTCCGCATGCCTTCGGTACACAATTTCTAGAAAGTCTGATTCACAGATAAATGTGATAAGCATTAAAGGCAGTGGAGAGGAAATAACTACTACAATACATATTCTGACAAACAGTGTGACATAATACCCAAATTTACCAGATTTTGCATGGTGGTATGTGAAAATAAGCAAAGAACCTGCCTAGATAGCCAGAAATAGCTCAACAGGGTTTTGAGATGTATATGCCAGATCAGCTCTGGTTTGATAGAGTCTATAAGAGAAGTTATAATTTTTAATTCCATTTTGGATAATTTTATTGTTTTATTTTCAAATGTATGTGTACGTGAATATTTGTACGTGCAGTATCCAATTTATTTATTTGCTAAAATTATTTGCTGTCTATCTCTTTGGGAGGGGGGCTACTCTAGGCAGTTTACAACAATAAAAAGGAAGAAATGAAAACAGTGTAAACAAAGCAAAAGTAAAATAACACAACAATAAAATAAATAATTAAAAAGAAAACTGTGAGGATACATCAATATAACAAAAAGATGGACAGGTGGAGAGCAGAGAGCAAGAGAGGAGGTGGAGTCTGCCATTAATCCAGCAGCTACCTTCAGCATGAAACTCCCTCAGGCCAATTGGCATAGCCAGGTCTTCAGGCTCCTGTGAAAGGATAGGAGGGGGTGGCATTTACCCTAGAGCAAGGGTCGGCAACCTTAAACACTCAAAGAGCCACTTGGACCCGTTTCCCAGAGAAAAGAAAAAAACTGGGAGCCGCAAAACTTGTGCATGCGCACAAGGGGGGGGAGCTTGATTGAACAATTTAATTAAAAAGAAAGAGGCTGTGCATGAGTTCTCTCTCTCTCTCTCTCTCTCTCTCTCTCTCTCTCTCTCTCTCTCTCTCTCTCTCTCTCTCTCTCTCTCTCTCTCTCTCTGATCTTCTGCTCATTCCAAAGGGCAGGCGCTGCAGCAGAGAAGGCTCATCTTCTGGATCCCAAAAGTCATAGTACTTTGATAGACAGGATCCAGAGTAAGCCCTGTTTGCCAGCATCAGTAGGACAAGCTTGTCCTAGTGGGACAAAATGGTTCATCAGATAGCCTGGTCCCTTGCCATTAAATGTTTTAAAGTTCATAACCAACACCTTGAATTCCTTGATCAAGCAGTTCAACTGAGCTTGATCCATTTCAGACCAATAGTATGAGGACACACTCTTCCTAACTATTCCTCCAGACTTGCAGCTTCGGGATTTTCATAGCAATCAAAATTGATCAACAGGAAGTTGATCCTGAGATTCAGGCTGGGTAGGTTCAGTAACTATTGCAGGAGTGCCACCAATCCTTAATGAATCATGGAATATACACTAAGCCCATTCAATCTGGGGAACCCTAAGCATGTGCTGACTGTCATCCAGGTGCTAGTTATTTTTGCAACCACTATTTATTTGCAGCTCAATCTCTATTAGCAAAACTACTTTGCTAAGTGCCAGGACATTGTTAGATGAAAGAGTACTTTTAATCTACTTCGTAAAGACTCATTGAAGAAGCATCTTCTCACTCTTCTTAGTGAAGGACCACATTGCTTCATGCACTACCTTCAAAAGAATGTTTCCTTCAGAGCTTCAAAATATAATATCTCTTGGAAGAGTCACAGAGCTACAATATATTGTCTGATGTATGACTTGAATAGAAACTTCCAAATTGTTTGCACCACTATCCTTATTATCCCCAGGTTTTACTCCTTTTTTTCTGTGGGTATTTCCTGAATCATATTAGTATTTTACATGTTTGTCTTATATTCTGATATATGCACTTACATAAACATATACCTGTCACTTTAGAGTAAAAACGCTATTTGGATCTGCATTTGTACATGGGAAAAATGGCAATCTCTGTAATCCTGATCAGCAATGTAAAACAGCCATCACAGAATGTTACATGCTTTTATTTTGCCCCTCACAGTGCTACAGATTGCTTTCATAGTAGCATAAATTTACTTGCCATTGCTATGCTTACCTTATGCATAGAAAATTTAACCAGGCTTTGCATAACAGCTGTAGGAATTCATTTGCCACCATCATGCATTAACTTCCTGAATGCATAATTGTTCATCAATGCTTTGATACCTTTGAATGAAACATACATCTACACATTCTTGCAAATGAACTCTGCTCAGTTTCTCAGTTAGGTGTGAGGCTGAGTATGAATAAAATTGGATAAATCATTTCCAGCCCTTCCTCATTTCTTAGCATTCTCAATTTCCTGATGTGACACAATATAATGTTCTCCACAGTGCCTCTTCAGAAAAGGAGATAGTTTTTTGACAAATGCTTTTAATCTGAGGAAAAACAAAACACCTTTTTCGGTAGCTCTCTGATTTTTATGGAAGAGAAAATGGAAGGCTGTTGAAACTTATTTTCTGCTTTAACGATGTTAGCACTTTCTGTCTAGTGAAAGAGTGCCATTTTGTTCCTGTGGCAAAATGTGCACTGGAAAAAAATATGTGATAGTCCACTTCCATAATTCACAGTGATATGGAATGAAGTGAAATTCTATTAGTCCATCTGACATGTGAGAGTTACTTCTCACACTGATAAAGGGAATGGCAGTTATCAAAATAGGAGGAGAGACAGACTTTCCTGCCTTCACAAAAGAGCAGAGCTGTCACAAAAGATGTAAGCATGTGGAAATGGACAACAGCTTTGCTACCTTAAATTGCTATAGCTGGAGTCACATTTGAAATAAGGCACTTGCTGGAATTCTTGTTTGTACCCTTAACTATCCTTCTAATAAATGCTAATAATCAGAGCTTTTAGATGCTTACTAGGCAACCTGTGACCCATTAGGTCATCGTTTCAGAGATATTTTCTTAGCTAAACATGACAAACAGAATGACCATGGGCAGTCAAAAAAGCAGTAGGAGTGGGAGTGATTTCAGGTTTACTACTGACTTTCCCATTGAGTGTCCATGTGAGATGCTAGGAGGGGGCATCAGAACTCTTCCTTCCTTCCTTCCTTCCTTCCTTCCTTCCTTCCTTCCTTCCTTCCTTCCTTCCTTCCTTCCTTCCTTCCTTCCTTCCTTCCTTCCTTCCTCTTTTCCTCCTTCCTCCCTTCTACCCTTCCTTTTATCTTCCTCCCTCCCTCCCTCCCTCTGAATCTGTGAATGGGTGAATGGCATAGGTTGGAAATGGAGACTAGGGATGCACTAGACAGGCTGTGCAGGTTGGGTAGGTTAAAAAGGGGAATGCACAGGTCAAGAAGGGTGCATGGGAATCATCAGGGTGTGTGAGAGTTGCTGGTAAAGCCAAGTAGGGCATGTGGGGGAGCAACCCAGGTAAAAAAGAATACATGGGGATTGCAGGGGTGTTGTGACAGGTGCCACACCAGTCAGAGGTGGTAGGTGGGGACTAGTGTGGGTCAGAAAGAATATGGGAGGCTGCCGAAGAGGTGCCTCATGAGAAGATGGGTGGGAGGAATGTGAATTGGAGAGAGGGGGGTTGAGCAAGAGATACCACCTGGAGTAGAGAAGATAAGCATGAGTTGGTACAGGTCAAGAGTGCAATGGGCCATGCAATAAATGCCATGTAGACCAGGGAAGCCACACAGGGGAGTTGCCCAAGACATGCTACATGGAACAGAGAAGGCAAGCAGATGGGATGTGGTGGAAGAGGGTGTGTGAGGATGAACAAGAGATGCCATGTAGTTCAAGGAAGGCCTACAGGGAGTGTATAGATTGGTAAAGACACTTAGAGGAGTGCATGGTTTGGTATCAGCCAGGAAGAATGCACGAGAGTTCCTTTCCTTTCCCTTCCTTTTCCAGGTGGAGAAGTGGCTGGTGCTGGGTGGGGGGACCAAGCAAGGGATTTTGAGACTGGCTGGAAAACTGTCATGGAATGTTGCAAATGAAGATCTCATGATTGTAGCAGCAACCCAGCAGTGCAGCATCACCCAATTGAAATGAAGCTGCCACATTTTCCCCGTATTCCATTCCCTTAGATTTCATGGATTCTGACTTTTGGAGAAATTAGCCAATTTGAGGTACCTTGGGTCAGAAATTGTAAAGCACTGTTTTGCCCAGTTAAAGGTCACAATAAGAGTTTTATTAGTATATGAATTCCTTGGGTTAACTGTTCCTAGTCTAGAATGCAAGAAAGGAAGCCTGAAATCATGAATAGTATCAAAAAGCATGAGCAAATCCTAAAAGCTCTCTGCTTCTTACAGCCAGATTAGCGAGGCAGCCTCTCTCAGGCATAGAATCTCGGGTGCTGAGGAAACAGTAATTATCATTTGTATAGAGCAGCAAAGCTTTTTCCAATGTTATTTTATAACGTTTCTTAGGAGTCTCTCACATATTTGAGGTAAAAATAGCATGCAGTTTAACGGCTATTCCAGCTTACCCCAGGCACAGGGAGAAGGCATTATTAAAACTTGCACAAGACACTTCCTAAGGTAGTGTTCCTAAGATAAATTCTGCACACAATCTGCATCCCCAAAGAACTCTCTTAATACTCCTTTAATTAATCCTTTGATTAACATTTGTAAAATCGAAGAATTCACCATAGGACCATCCTATTTAAGGCCTAATCATTAAACCCTCCTATTTTAAACCCAAAGAGATTGGGGGAGGGGACAGGAGAAGAATGACTCTAGGCTTTATGTTTGTCATGTTCTTCTTTCTTCCCTCCCCATAGTCCAGTTTCCAATCTAAACTTGTGCTGATTATTTCCTGAATCCTGAAGTGGCACTCTGAGTTTGATTTCCTTTATTTTGGAGTGGCACTCTGAGTTTGATTTCCTTTATTTTGGAGTGGAGTGGGAGTGATTTCAGGTTTACTACTGACTTTCCCATTGAGTGTCCATGTGAGATGCTAGGAAGGGCATCAGAAATCTTCCTTCCTTCCTACTCCAATCCAGTCAAGTCACAGAATTGGGATACTGGCCAGCTAAACAGCTCTTCTCTTTCCTCTGAGCAGTTCTGCCTTCCTGCTTGTCCTAGTGAGAGCCCAATTCCCCCCTCCCCATTTCTTCAGGACAGGAATGTGTGGTTTCCACCCACCACCCAATTTGTGGGGAACACTACTGCCAAGTGGTGTTTTCCTCTTTCACCTCAAAATGGCCATTTCCCACTTTCTGAGGGCAGTAGGATGATGAATAGTTCGTCCACTGTGTTTCATTGTGTTATAGGGAAATGCCTCCACTCTAGTCTGGATTGTGATAGGAATGCCTCCAACCCTGGTGTCCCTGTCCCTTGGGTGCTGAACTCAGTGCCTTTTCCCAGAAAGGACATTTCCAAAATTGATACACCAAATCATTAATTTTCCAGAAGAGTATAATTCATTAAATTTTCAGATTCATTAGTATAATTCAAGAGTATAATCCATTAAATCTAGCTATTCATGTCGTGTAAATATAGCCTCCTATTCCTACTATGGTAGTTTTCAACCACACAGTGATGAAATAGCCCTCTGCTCTGGTTTAATATTTTGTATACTTTTTTTAAAAAAAGTTTGTTTTGACCATATTGCCAGTGGACTATTTAAATGCTGATTACCCCCCCCCCTCTTCCTTTTATCCAGCCTCAGATAAATGGTAAATCCAATGACAGGTCCTTTGCCTGTTTACCCATTTAGGCTGTTTGATAGCTGGGTGAAACTGACAAGAGTTTGCTAGTTTCCACTTCTACCTGAAGTGACAGCAAGCACAATTAAAGAGCCCATAGTTAAAATGCACACAAATTGTATGTGCTTGTTTTTAATGAGTGAAATGAACAGCTCAGGGAGAAAAAAAAAGTTTCAGACAAAATTGTTTCTGCTCAGTTCTGAACTAGAGATCACTTGCATATGAGACAAGTACAATAGCCCCTGCACTACTGCAGTATTATGGCAGCTGCTGCTGTTATGAGTCAAATCAATGTGCTTAATTTGATTAAATAGCCAAACCTGGAGAAACACAAGAAAGAAACATATTTTAAACTGGTTGCTGTGTAGGCATATGGGTGACTTTTCCATCCACAATCCAGCAAGGAGGGACAGGTACATATTTTGCCTTTTGCTGTCCATAACTGACTGATATTTTTTTCTTTGTCTTATTGGTGAGCCCTTCCAAAATATTCAACCTCAGCCCAAAACTCTTACCCTTTTCTTCTAAATTTGCTTAATTCATTTGTTTTCTTACACTCAATCTGAATTGTTGACCATTGCAGTCCAAGAGCTTTGCGTTAGCTTTGGGCACTCAGTATTAAGATCTTTTTGTTAACCTATAGACCAGGTGTGTCGAACTGCCGGCTGCACCCATCCCAGCTCTGGCAATGCAAAAAAAAAGTTGCAATACATCACAACACGTCACGTGATGCGGCAAGTTTGACACCCGTGCTATAGACTGTAAACATTTTTAATCCTTTCATTTTATTTGCATGGTAGGAATCCTCATACTAATTCACTCTTCATCCTTCTCTCTTGAACAGAAAGTATTGGATTTCCCATAAATTGTGAACCTCTTAAGAACTCTGTCTTGTCCTTTGTGCTGCTACCTTTTTAATATTTCTGTGCTGGCTTTTTTACTTTGACAGTTCAAAATCTGGAGCAACACTAAAATCATTGGCCACGCTACCATCTGCCACGCTCATGAGTTTATCAAAGCCTGGCATTCCACAAGCAATTCCATCAACAGACACAATGATGTACAACCAGCCTATGAACCCCTCAGAATCCAAATCAATCACACAGCCAACAGGAGACACAGCCAACCCACACAAGCCCCCTCTCCCACCCCCAGCAGTTCACCTTCCAATGACTCTGACCTGATATAATCTCCCCATAACAAGACCCATCACCAGCCTCTCACTGATGACTCACACCTGACCCACTGATAATTCACACCCTCCAATGACCCTGACCTGAAGTAACCTCCCCATTACAAGACCCATCACAAGCCTTTCTCTGATGACTCACACCTGACCCATCACAAGACCCTCACTTGACACACCCACACCTGAATCCCTTATAAACAGAACACTGACATCCTCTAAATGCCATTGAAAATGTTATTTAGCCTGGTAACAAAATGTTTGGAAACCAGCCCACAAGCTGGGTGAAGGAACCTTCATCCTCAGTTCAAAATCTTACTAGAAACTATTTGATGGTCCTGTATGCATTAGCTCAAGTGTTTTTTTTTAATAAAATGTATTGTTTAGTTATTAATTACAGCTTCATGTATGGATGGAATGTATGTATTTGGCTCCCATAAAACACAAATATGTGTAATACCTATAACATTCAAGTCCTGAGATATCTGGGGTGTAGGAGGATCTAGTTCACAGGTTGGCAACTCATGGCTCCGGAGCCGCATGTGGCTCTTTGAGCCTTCTCCTGCAGCTCCCAGCCTCCTGGGAGCCTCATTTCTCATTTGCAGAGAGAGAGAGAGAGAGACAGAGACAGAGAGAGGCACTTGCACTTGCACTTCCCTTCTCTCTCTCTCTCTCTTTCTCTCTCTCTCTCTCTCTCTCTCTGTGTGTGTAAAAAAGAGAGTGGCCTCACGCTGTCCTCCGACAAGCTGACAAGCTTATTGGGCGGGGCTCCTGCCTTTGCTGTGTCTCAGCAGGAAGCAGGAAGCAGCAGCAGCTCTCTCTCTCTCTCTCTCTCTCTCTCTCTCACACACACACACTTTTTTACTTACTTAGTGGGGGAAGAGGACTGGCAGACCAAGGGCAGGAGAGAGCCAGCCCAATAAGAATGTGTGTCAGCTTGTCGGAGGACAGTGTGAAGCCAGCTTGCCAGGTGAGCAGAAGATTGGAGACAGGGAGAGAGGGGGGAGAGAGGGGGGAGAGAGGGAGGAGGGAGGGAGGGAGGGAGAGGGAGAGGGGGAGAGAGAGGGAGGGAGGGAGAGAGAGAGAGAGAGGGAGAGAGAGAGAGAGAACTCATGCACAGCAGCCTCTATTTCTTTTTAATTAAACTCTTTAATCAAGCCCCTCTCCTGCGCACGTGCATGCACACACACGAGTTTTGCGGCTCTCAGTGTTTTCTGTGGGAAACAGGTCCAAGTGGTTCTTTGAGTGTTTAAGGTTGCAGACCCCTGGTCTAGTTCATTACATTAACAAGCCTGAGAAGCAAAATTTCATTTAGTCCTGCAACAAAACCTATCTCATTCCATTAATCTCAAATGTTTAGCCAGAATTAAATCCATCCAAAACAAAAAGACAGTCCAAAAGGGCACTGTTAGGGCCATCTGACAACTTTTAGAGCTTTTTGACAGGGAGGGAACAAACAAACCCTAAGCCTCCAACTAAAAAAAACTCTAATGAATCTGGCATTTCCTCTTGAGATAATTGCACAAGAAAGAAGATTCAAGACAGCCATGATGGCAAACATAAGTTCTCCTTGAAAGGGATGTATTATCTAATTGTTCAAGCTTCTGGAAGAACAGCAGGATTCTAAAGCATTGTTATCATTGTCATTGATAATACCAGAATCCTTAATTTGACTCTGGAATATTCGAAGATAGAGTATGTTCTGTTAATTTTAACTATAGCAACTTCTATATGACTTTCCAATCTTGTAAAAAGAAGCCTAAATTGAATGTCTCCCACCTTGAAGATCCCAGATTCTGAGCCAAAGCAGATACTATTGCTATAGTTCTATGTAATAAAATGATCTGACTCTCAACATTGGAATGATGGGGTGCTCACTACTGCACAGTTGGAATATTTATGCTTTCCTTCCTTACCACAGCAAACAGGTTACAACATCTCCTTTGCATCAGTTAGAAAAAAGATCAGAGAGATCAAAATACTCTCTCCCCACTGCCAAAAGATTTCCTTCTAAGTAGGAATCCAGTATTCTAAAATACAAAATCCAGTTTCCAAGATTCTGAAACTCAAATCAGACTGAGACTCTAAGGCAGGGGTGTCAAACTGCCGGCCCGCGGGGCCAGATGCATCATAGCGAAACCGCCCCCACCCCATTGCTGGCAATGGCAAAAAAGTCGAGATACGTTGCGACACGTCATGTGACATTGTGAGTTTGACACCCCTGCTCTAAGGAATGTAGAAATCTTGACTGTGAGCAGCTGCTAGAAGTTTGATACACTTCATAGTACAATAACACTTCAGGAAGGATAGAGTGAAATCCAACAGCCAGTAGTGACATTGCTACTATGGAGTCAGCATTGTTTTTCCACTGACCTTATTGCTGAAGCTGTTGCTAAGGGCAGGTTTCAAAAATGAGTGAGAATGCAGGGAAAGGCAATTACTCATTGAAATAAAATCCTTGTGGGTTTAAAGCTCTACATGCTTCTTCTTCTTTTTCTTCCCTTTTAACTAACAGGGATTCCACCTGTGCATCTTTTCTAGCTCATTTAAAGATAGAAATGGATGGTTTCCCCCACTCCCCAACTACTAGTGCTTTGCAGACTCCAAAGGATTTTTCCTTATTATTAATTGCCCTTTGTGTTTTTGAGAAGAGTGTTTGAAGTTTCTGTATCTCAACTTTCACTATTAAATATGAGAAGGCCTGAGGAGCTGGTGACTGTTATTTTCCAGGCAACATTGCATATTTATATCTTACCACAATACATGAAATCAGTCTGATGGATTAAAATCCCAGATGAGCTTAAAAGAGTTTTAGGAGATTAGATCTCAAATATCTTTTAGTATACCTTCCTTGGTTCACTGCATTTTCTGCTTGCCTAACAGTGAGCTAAAATATGAATCTGGCAGAATTCCAGATAGACTTATTCAAGCTTAAGAACAGACAATTGAGTGAACATTCAGTTTGTTTCTGCTAGACATATTTTAATGAGAATGTGCCCAATGTCACACTTTGAACCAATGTGTCTTCAAAACTGCTTCTCTAGATTTTGTGATGCAATCCTTTCTCCAGTCAATTTCTCCAGTTCATATAAAAATCCATGCATTTATGCAAAGGACAGATATCCTATTCTTTGCCCCAACTCCTGCCTACCTAGCAGTTCAAAAGCATGCAAATATGAGTAAATAGGTACCATTCCAGTGGGAAGGTAACAGCATTCCATGCATCTTTAACATGCAGTCATGCTAGCCACATGACCATGGAAAATGTCTTTGGCTCCCATGGCCAAGAAACAGAGATGAGCTCCATGCCCTAGATCAGGCATGTCAAACTGCCGCCAAAACCGTGCTCACCCCATTGCCGGCAATGGGGAAAAAGTTGTGATACGTCACACGACGTCACGTGTTTGACATGCCTGCCCTAGATTCAGAGATGACTGGACAGTGAAACATACATATTTCTACATATACTTGTATACATATATACATATACATGTGTATTTCACATATTCTGTACAATATATTCATAAACATGTGTGATTGGAGAAATTCTAATTTCCAATTTCTATCTATTTATCTATCATATATTTTGGGGGGGGCTTTCCCTAACACACAAGGAGAGTTGTAAGAAGGGGGGGGGATTCTTAATTCATTGAGATTAAAAAAAGAACTGCCAAAGAATGATGGAAGAGAATAATTGCATAACCTGATTTATTATCCACATCTTTCTTGTCTTACATTCATAAAATGTATGGATGAATTTGATCTACTCACTGTCTTCTTTACTTACCTCAGGATTGTTATGAGGATAAAAGCTTCTTGAAGGAAAGATGTAATGAAAATGAACTAAAACTACTCCTGTTAATTGCATTCAGATAAAAGCTTTTGGCTAAAAGTTCTGAAGATGTAAAACAATAGTTGTGTTTAAAGAGAGAAATTGTAGTTCGGTTTATTTCAGGAATGCCCATCTTTGAGAAATCATAAATGATGTAAATTACTTGGACTTCATTTTGTGACTCTGGAGAAGGAGACTATATTTCATTTAACCCAAATGTTTATTTGTTTTCATCAAACTTGTGCATGGGTTACAGTCTTAACCAACATGTTATAATTGCTAATGACCCTTTTTATGAAGTGGTGTGAAGGATAAGTACCCTAAAATCTAGAGGAAAGGGGAGTTTGATGGCACAACTGGACATCAAATGAGATAGGCCAACAATATTCAAATATATTTTTTTAGGATTATAAATCTTAGACTCAAAAGCAATTCTGGATAAGTCTGGTCTGAGGATATAGATAAATATCAAAGACAGCAATCTTCCTTTGATTCTTAACTGAAGGATTATCTAATTAGGAAATTCTTCCGGGCCAGTGGACTCTGGTGATAGCTAGGGAATTCTGGAAGTTTAGGTGCACACATCTTAAAAGTTGCCAAGTTTGAGAAATGCTGCTGTAAGCAGAACACAATTTTCATCACAAATCACTGTTCTTGATCAGAGGCTGAATTAGGAGAACAATTGAACTGCCAGTCTTACTACTAGACAGAATCTGGTGACAGTCAGTGCTATCTGAGGCACAGTCAGAGGGGCATAAACCAAGGACCAATTTCTTGGGAAAGTAATTGAAAGATGTTGACCTTAGCTGTAGCAAAGTCAATGATAGTGTTTAATTAATGTTTATCTGCCAGTCTAAAATTCTAGACATGGAACTGATATGCAAGGCATCTTCTTTTAGTCTTCTCAGTAGCAGCTGCTTTCCTTTGTCCTTAAAATAAAATGGAAAGAAAGCAATAATTCATTTCTAATGAATATGGAAAGGGCCCATAGTTGGTGAAAAGGTTGATGCGGGTACACAATTTCCCTACAGATTTTGTTACTTTAGGTTCAAGGAGAGACCTTCTCCTTCTCTTCCTTCCTTCCCCCCCCCCCCCTTCTCTGCTCCTCTATCTTCCCTTCTTCCAGTATGTTTTCCTTTGAGGCATTTAACAACAGGGGGGAAAAAACCTAGTAAAAAAAAAAAAAAAAAAACTCAGCTAGGCTACCAAGTCCTTCCTTGCATGTAGTCAGCAGGCAAAATAATCTGAGTTTGTTTTCACAGTTACACTTTTCAAGATCTTTTTAACACGGGGTTATTATTTTCTCTCTTACATTGTCTTACATATGATCCGCTTTAAGTTCCCTATGCAAAACCCTGTTCTGCACAGAAAGGAAACTACACACAAGCAAAAATTGCATTTGATGATAATTACATATTATAGCAATTGTTTGTGAGTGAATGAATGTGTTTGTGTGTGTGTGTGTATTCGAAGCAGAAACATCATTTTTAAAAAGATGGATTACCTTTTAGTATTTCTATCTGAATCATTGATTGCTTCATTACCTAAAAATAGAGGCAAGATTATTGAGTATAATAAATGCAGCAGCGAGCTATACACAGACAAGATAATTCTGCTCTGACAAGGGAAAATAAAATACTTTAGAATATGTTCATATGTTCTTGCTTTCATGTTTTTTTTTTAAGCACAACTGAGAGCTTATTAATCTCATAGAAGAATTGGGAGAAAATCCAAACTTGCATTTGAATATTAAACTATATCTGCTATTCCAAAGACAGCAACTGGTAGAGCAGAAGGAATGTATCACAGAAGCAGGAAGGGATTTGAAAATCTAAGAACTTCAACAACATTCTCAGGAACCATTGTGGTTCATAGTTCTGTAAGTAGATTTTCCCACAATTGTTGTTGTTGTTGTTGTTGTTGTTGTTGTTGTTGTTGTTATTATTATTATTATTATTATTATTATTATTATTATTATTATTATTATTATTATTATTATTATTATTATTATTATTATTATTATTATTATTATTATTGATCATCGCACAGTCAGCCAGCTGTTCAGACTGGATTTGGCATTTTTGTCTACCTATCGAGTCCTTACCAAGGACCTGGGATAGGCACATGTGGATGTTTGATGGTATTACAGATATCGTCGCAGGATGGAAGCAGTTCCTAGTAAGGCCGCCTTTTGCAATTGACTAATGGTGAATTTGTCAATGCCAATGGTGTTCAAGTGGTGCTCCAGTTGTTTTGGGATTGCACCCAAGGCGCCTATTACTATTGGTACTACCCTTGCTTGCCTTTGCCACAGTCTTTCTATTTCTATTTGTAGGTCTTTGTCTTTTGTTATCTTCTCCAGTTCTTTCTCGTCTATTCTGCTGTCTCCAGGCACTGCCACGTCCACTATCCAGACTTTTTTGTCTTTCTTATCGACAGTTGTTAAGTCTGGGGTGTTATGTTGCAGGTGCTTGTCTGTTTATTATTATTATTATTATTATTATTATTATTATTATTATTATTATTATTATTATTATTATTATTATTATTATTATTATTATTATTATTATTATTATTATTATTATTATTATTATTATTATTGCTATAGGCTACCAGAAACAAATACACTGCTATTATTGCAATGGCTTGTTTATAGATATAGAGATAAGAAATTCTAAAATTTGCTCTTTAAAACAGTGAAATTTCAACTTTTTAGGTTTTGGAGTATATAACACAATGCAGTTATTGTTAGTGTATCTGAAAAGGCTGTCCTTGTACTAACAAAAGTAGAAAGACAATGGGAAATAAATATAGAGAAGAACATGCAAAAAAGGAAGCATGGAAATGTTATAATTATATTAAAGTGAAGTGTCCTAGTCAAGGTTGAAAAAAAAAAGAATGGGTTAATTGGTCTGCACTGACCCAAAGATGTTTTTTCAAGATGACTTCTTCTTTTTTTTTTTTTTTAAGACATTTCGCTTCTCATCCAAGAAACAAACCCATCAGGACAAGATTCAGCAGCCCATCTGTATTTAAAAGACAAAAGCCACTTTTTTGAAGACAGAGTAGTCCACATTTTGAACAGAGAGGACTGCTGATTTGAAACAGGGGTCAAAGAGGCCATCTATGTCAAAATTGAACATCCCTCTCTCAAGAGAGGGGGAGAGATATGACATCATCTATCTCCAGTCTACAACACAGTCTTTTCAGCAGTTCCAAGAAGACTCCACACCTATTTGCACTACTCAGGTGACCCTGACAACACAGATGTGCCCTCAACAATTCTCTAAAAGAATGCAAAAGTCCAGATGCCTCTTGAAAAAGCACCTTTGGAACAACCATGACCTGGATGACTGAGCAATCTCTATAGACATTTGGTCTGAACTGAGTAGACCATATTCCCTTATTTCTTCACAGTATTTAATAGCAAGTAGATATTTCCAGTCAGTCATCTTTTATAGGTCAATGATCAGAATTCTACGTGTTTCTAAAATGGATTGCATTTTTATTCCCACTTTGTCTCTTAAATTCCTCAGTAGATGACCTTCCACACAAACAATGGGCCAACCTGTTAGCTTCAACTATACTATTGTGCCATGTGCTTTCAAACAGCATCCAGAAACTTTGCATTTACCTACCATGAGTCATCTGTTGCTAAAAAAACAGATAAACAAACAAAAAATCTTTAAATAAACTATCAAATTTCCATTATAGGCATACAAGCTACAAATTTGATCCCATTTTTTCCCCCGAAAGCAGAGGAGACAAATGACATTGGAAGCTGACCCATGTCTCTGAGAAAAAACACATAGTGATAAGATTTCCCTTTATAGAAGACTTCTTAGAGCATTGGTTGACACCTTTGAATCAGGGAATTATGCTTGAGATCACATTATAGAATTGCTCAGTCAAAGTACAGTTGCCAGATAATTCAAGAAAGATTCCGAGTTTAACAAAAACAGCTCTGAATATGTACACAGGATTACAAGAAGCCTGCCCTTCCTTTTGCCACTCCAGTTTTGCTGAAATGGAGTCACAACTGTACTGAAGGATAGCAGACCCATAAAATGCAATCATGTCTCCAAGCAGATTTAAAAAAAAAAAGTGACAGCAAAGCAATGTTATTTTTAAACATGTAGATATTAAATACTTTGACTCCAGATCAATGTCCCCCTTCCATTTTATTTCTGAGTTTTTCCACTAGTATAGAAAAAGAGTTTAAGTTGCCAGAAGAAGGGAAAGGGAGGGAGATTGAGAAAACAGATTTCAGGAGTAAGAGTAGTAGATTCAGCACATTGCCCATACTCACCTTGGGGTCTGAAATCATAGTATACATGAACCAGATTTAATACATACTGTTACCTAAAAGAAAAGAAAAAAGTAAGATTGTGCTTCAGACAGAAAGTCCATGTGAATTTGCTGCTGGAGAATAGACGAACTCAGTGGGCAAGTGATCTTCAGATATATAAGCAGTGGTGGGATTCAGCCAGTTTGCACCACTTCAGCAGAACCGGTAGCTAATTTTTTGTTGCCCAGGCCCAGAATGGACTTCCGGAAGCGGCATCCACACAGAGGACTGGTAGTTCACATATTTGAATCCCACCACTGTATATAAGGTCTCCCTGGAAGTGATAAGTTGTCTGTGAGAAAACAGGGACTGAAACAGATAAGGTCTTCAAACATATATACACATATACCGAGAAAGAGGAGGCGGAAGAGGGAGTTTGCAAATAAATTTAGATTTTAGAATTTTTGCTTGTTGCTGATCTATAGATTGCAGGATAGACAACTGAAGAGATCCTGGAGGAAAAGTAGATCACTGGAGGCAGAAGAAGATGGCACAATATAGGATCATGTGTACCTGGGGTAGAATTCTCAGGATCTGGATATTTACTGATCTAGAGCAGATAAACTGATATCTCCTACATGCAGTCCAGTTTTTAGGTAATGACCACCTCAAAATGGCAGGAAACATTATTAATGATCTGGGACAATTTTATTCAGAAGAGGTGTCATGAAGGATTTGAGTGTTACCAGTAGCCTCATATTTTTCACCTGATTTAGATGATATTGATTCATTGATCAGCACATATTACATAAATTGTTGGATTGTGACAGGTAAAAGGTCTAGCTAGCTTCATTCCAATTGATTTTGTTTCATTAGCATATTTCATTAAAGAGTAATTTTTTTCTCTCTCTCCCTCCTATTTTTTTAACTTTGAATTCAAACAAAAGAGCAACATAGAAAACGTGAATAGCTCACATGAAGCCATCTGCTTGTTCAAATATTGGGGAAAGTACGAAAATGAGATACATTTTTAATGAAACAATGATTTTTTTTTAAAAAAAAAAAGTTTGTTCATTTTTCCATATTGACATCTGGATTTGAGAGATACTTCTGTAATGATCGTCTGAGGTAAATGTAATCTCTCTGCGCAGGAAAGGGTAAGCGTGTGGAGAATTCAGTGCAATGATTTAATTCTCTCTGTGGACAGTTTTTATTCATTTCCTGTCTTTTTTACCACTTTCTGCAGTGATTATAGAAAGTTATCATGTAGTCGTAATGCAAACAAGAAAAAAAAAGATTTCCCTTCCATTAAAAAAAAAAATCTCCATATGTTGAGTAATAATTTCATTTCCCTGCAACATTAAAATCTCTGCTGACAACAAAAGAACTCTCTTTAACTGGAACTGTTGTTTCTTTTTTAAAAATTAATTGAGATTGACTGGGGTGGAACTAGTACATAATTTCCTTACTCTTTTTTGCTTTTCTTAACATGACTTTGACTTCAGTAGAAATTTAGGCAAGGGTTTCAAAAGAGAAATTTTGCAAAATACATTTCAGAGCCTATTTCTGGCTTTCAAGTTGCATCTTCAGCTTCACATCTGGATGCAGGAAGGGAATGTAGAGTGGGGAGGATCATTATTATAATTCATTAGAGAAACCAGAGTTCTCTTCTTGTTGGGAGAGTTTTTTCTCTGGGTTTTTTTCCCCTTGGGAAAGGTGATATATCTCTTCCCTCCTAGCAGTCTGGAAATTCATTAGAGAAGTGAGAATGGGTCAGGCTGAGACTACAAAAACTGATACCATTGCATTACCATTTAAGATTATCCTTTGTATTTCTGTAGCTGAAATACCGTACCTCTGCCTTGTATGATTATCTAGCGTGAGTGTAGGCTACAGTGCCTTTCTTTCTATTTCTCCTCATCTTTGTCAACCTTCTGTCCCTGTTCTGCTCTCACTTGCTGTAGTTTGTGTGTTTATATGTGACTGCTCTCCATTGCTTTTCCTTGGCCATTGCAAACAACACCTTTCTCTTTCTGACTTGACTTCCTTATATTTGGCTCTGCTGCCAATCCTGCATTTATCTCCTGCATTCCTTCTCAATTCTTAGTCCCTGCTTTTATCTTTCCCCAGGCCCATCCTTTTCTTCAGGTTGTCTGTACACCATTCCCTAACCCAGTCCATTCAGTCCTTCCAGCTGTGCTTTCCTTCAAGCCTACCTGAATTGTCCAGCTTTCCTATACATTCTGTTCCAGATTTCCTATGTTGCCTGGAAGAACATTTATTTATATAATAACTATTAACAGAACATAATAGATCATCCATTTATTCCAAAATAAAGAAAAATAAACACTGCATTTTTAATTTGTTGTCATTAAAAGAGGCTATGAAACAGTTTCAGTGTCACAGCATCCTCTACTGATAAAGAAAAAAGTAGCTGCTGCTGCTTCTACTTATCAACTGATTTTTTTGCCTGGCTGTCTCCCAGTATTTCCTGCATATACCAAAGAAACAAACTAAACCACAACCAAACAATAAGAAACCTCCAGATGTGGAGGATTAAAATAACCAAACATACCCCAAATCAGCAAGAAAAAGAAAAAAAAGAAAAAAATTGGTTAAAAAAACCAAATTCAGTTTTCAATCAAAGGCCAAATCAGCAGGCTCAAATTATATTTTGAACACATTATGTAGTGATCTAGCTCTTTGGAGAAGCTGTAATGTTGGGAAAAGTAAAAAAAGAAAGAAAAGAAGAGGAGAACCAGCAGTAAAGTAGATGGATACAATTAGAGTGAGGATTAATGCCTAGTTGCAAAGGTTTGGAACAGATCATCCTGGAGAATGTCTGTGTGGTAATTAAGAGTTGATAATAAATAACTTTTTAAAATATTATTAAATTTTGCAAATACCCTAATACATTTTTGCAGTGTCAACCTAGACATATCACAGAAAATCCAGCAAAGGCCTGAAAATGACAGAAATTGTTATCTCTTCTTTAGAAGGATAGACTATGAATGTAAGAACAGTAAGTGGTATTCTTCCAAAATCCTTATTGACCCTCTCCCAGGTGAAATTGGATCACCCTCTTTAACCTGAGCTGTCATATATCACATTCATCTCTTAGCTTTGTCTCCATGAGTTTGTGGATTCTGAGTATCCAAAACTGCTTGCTCAGATCTCTTCTGCAGTATTTCCTCAATGCCCAGTAATCTTACATGAAGAGAATTGACCCCTACCATGCCCAAACAATGGCCAAGAAAGCTTATCTCCATGTTTTTATCATTTGTGCTTCATCTGGAGCAAATATTTAGAGATCTGATCAGAAGAGTCACTAAGCTGAGGGCATATCACTTAGAAGCTGATGTTACAGGTTTTCAGTTTTGCAATGTAATGAAATTCCAGAATGACACAGTTTGGACAAGTTTTGTGACAACCTTTGAACTGTTCCAAATGTTTCTGCCCATATGTTGAGGTCAAGTAGAGTCAGCATACTTTGTAACCTGTTGATTAAACCATATCAACTTGTAGGACCCAGGAAATAGGTCATCTCAGGGTAGGTGCCTACCCTTTGGAATGACACCATATTGTTCTCACCTTAATGATTTTCTAGAAACTATTTAAAACCTGGTTTCTCTCTTAGACTTTGGGAGAGAATGTTTGTGGGTTGTGTGTGTGATGTTGAGTTAAACTTCCAGCTGTGTGTGTGTATTCCTTTTCTTTCTAATTATAAATATTTTAATTCTTTTAATTGGTAGGTTATAATAAACAAAAATCTCTCCTGAATTTGAGACTTTGTGCCAAGTCAGATAAATGGCACTCTAGACGAAGATGCAGTTGTGTAGAGATAGAGTGAGAGATCTATATGGCATGGGAGTAATTTGAGAAAAGCCTGAAGCCAAACAACCTGCTGATACCCACCATTTATCAGCAGCCTTCATTCTTGTATTACAGCATTCGCACAAAGCTTCCTATCACATTCCATCCCATATGCATAAGTCTCCGTAGGGAGTCTTGCTCAGAGCACATAATAATTACTTTAACTTATTCTATTATATCAGGAACCTTCCAAATTCATTTCCATGGTAGTTTAATGGTCAACTGACGATGTAGATATTCACATCAGAATGATATGTATCTATATCTTCTCATAGGGAGGCTAAGTATGATGTTAAAATAGAGTGTGCATTTCATGTGTTAGATACCCGGGGGAGGGGGGATAATCATAACCACATTTAATTGCTGAGAAGCAAATACTTTGGTCAAATGGCAGTTGTCTCCTTGGTGTGCATTATTTTTCTCCATCTGGTGCATTATTTTCCAAGTTTGCTTCATTTGGTTTTTAAATGTTAGTTAACAGCTGGTAGAAAGATTTTTCTGTTTGTTATTGTGCATGTCCATAGTTCATAGTATTTTAAATATTCTCTGTAACATTTAGCTTCTGGGGGCTTTTCACTTCCATCTAGATCTTTGTGTATTCTGAAACAAACAACAATATTTCTTAAATAAACTGGTCTACATCCTTTAATCCTCAATACATTTCCAATACGTTTTAAGGATGACTGCTATGTGATTTGTTTGTTTGGGCTCTTGAGCTATTCTTATTTGGAATGGGAAATTTTAATAAAATTAAGGAGATTTTACTGAAACAAACTAATTCCAAGAAATGCTATGAAAGTTTACAGTTTGTCACTTGTCTATCTTGTAAGTTCTACTTGCAAATTCTCTCCAGCAATAGGCTGCATTTTTTATTTTTCTTCTGAAAACTACAATACTGGTATCATGACAGCTAACCCCTTAAACATATTTATAGTATCTGAACTGGCCCAGAGTATTATATGAATATGCTATTTGAGATGGAATTAATTAATCAGGTCTGCTTTCCCCTAGCATAGCCATTTTCTTTTATTGCTGGTTATTTTTTAATGTTATTAGTTATCTTTAATCTTCTGTAAGACACCCAGAATTGTTGGTAAATAATCAGTCTTAGAAACTAAAATTATAAATGAACATACAAATAAACTGTTCATGTTCATCCCTCAAATTTCCCATGTTTGGAGGAAATGGATAAATATGAGAGCTGAATGAAAATAGTGCCTCTGCTTCTATAACTTTAGTTTAAAAAGGGATGAATTTAGTGTAAAATAATCCTTGAAATGAGTTCTTTTGTTACCTAGATTTACATAATTACCATCATTAGCCATACCCTTCTGCTAATAATAGACAAACATCTTAAAGCTGTCTTAAAAGAACTTCAGATTTTTTATTTTCAATGAAATTCTGAGAGACCTTCCTATCTCTTCATTTGAGTCAACCGATCCCATAAAATATTTCTTCAATTTTAGAAAAATATGGAAGTCAGATAGTGTTAAATCTGAACTATATAACAGATGGATAAGATAACGAAATCCAACTTTGGTAGCTTGTCGGATGTGAGACCTAGTATTGTCATGTTGCATCAACATTTCCATCTTATGCTTCTGAACTCTGCTTAATAATTGTTTCACAGATTTTGAGTATTGCAATGTAATATTCTGAATTGATAGCGGTGTCAGGTTCAAAGAAATCCATGTGAGTGGTATCATCTCTCTTCCAAAATAACTGTAACCATGAGATTTTCTGTTGAAGTCAGAGTTTTGATGTAAAGCTTTGTAATGTTATTCCACAGATTGACAGATCATTTCTGAGTCATAACGATGAGCCAATTTTCATTGGCTATCACAATGCTGTAAAGAAATTCCTCACCTTCATACTTGTAGCATGATAACAACTTTTGGCAAATTTCAACTATTGAAGTTTTCATCTTTGCTGTCAGCATGCAAGAAACCCATCTTGCACAAACGTTCAATATTAAATGACATCAATAATATGACCCACAAGCTCCTATACAATGCCAATCTTGACAGCAATTTCCTTTCTAGTGACTTATCAATTATCTTGACTCCATCAAATTTTCTTATGTGAAACTCCTCAGTTGCTGTCTCAGGTCATCCATTTCATTCTTGATTATACAAATCACCATATTTATGTGGTTTTTTTGATCCAGAAACACATAGTGCTCACATCAACAACCTGCATTTGATGGTACATTTCAATTGGAGGCACTCCTTCTTTAGTCAAAAATTCAACCATGCTGTGTTGCTTCAACTATATTGGCAAGTACTCAGTACAGGCTTCCATTTCACAAACAAAAGACTGAAGAAAGAGCATTGATGCTGGGGTAAGATTAAGGGTTGAGCTCTTGACAAAATTAAATAGCTGTTGATTCAAAGCAAATATAGTTTTGTCTACGATAATTTCAGTTCTCGATAGGCTGCTATTCTCTTTGCACTTGGTCATCTACTTCCGTTTTAACAAATTGAAACTCAAAAGAAATAAACAGAAATATATTGAGATTCAGCTCTCTACATTGACATGTTTAATCCAAAGTTAAATAGAAAGTACACTGCCGCATCCAAACTAATTAAGTTTTGAACAGAGGAGAGGTGTTTAATACACAACAACACTACATTTTAGAGAAACTTCACTTTTATTACTAAAAAATGTTTTAAAGCAATTGTCCATTCAAAGTTTAAATATATGAAAATAATTACCTCCAAAGTAATTGAAACAAAGGAAACCTAAATCTTACTTCAGTTATTATAATTTTGGAGAATTATTAAGGGGAGATCCATAAATGTTAAATTCACTGCCAATTTCTGTTGCTGTGTAACTTTCAATGTGTAATGTTCACCCACAAGATACCAGAGAAGATAAACATGATGTTGCACATCATTGCTGCTTATATATCAATACCAGATATTTCCACAGCCCTAATCATCATTTGGCACACAGCATATTACTTAATTATGAAAATACATTACTGTTGTGTCTTCTTCTCCCCCCCCCACCCCAAAAAAGTTCTGTAGTCTCTCCCATCATTAGGTTGATTAATGGATATGTCCTAAAAATGAAGCAATATCTTGTTCCTCTGTTAACAGCTCTTCATGTGGGACAGCAACACTGAAAAAAATCATTCTTATTTTAAATGCTAAGGCAATCAGTATCATTTTAAAAGATACATCACTGAGAAAGGCTAAGATGTTGACCACAGATTCTGTTCAGATTCTGACCATTACCTAGGCAGCAGAAGTTGTTCAGAGGGATCCTTCATGAGTTAATTAATTATTTTTATAGAAAACACTTCTGATCAAAGAACATGGAAATGTATCTCAAAAATTTAAGTCACAGGTTCAGAGCAGGGGGTTCTGTAAGGCAACAATTTAAAAAGTCAACACGAAGAATGTGATTCTTCAAATAAATCATTGCCCATTTTTAATGTGCATTGCACAAACAGAAATTGCACGATCACATGGGCTATCTTGACGTTTTTGATACCCCCTGCCCCCGGCAAACACTTTTACATGGAGCTATCCCCTCCAAATGGTTTGCATAGAGCAGTACTACTTACCTAAAAAAGATAATATAGAAGAGATAAGCATGGCAGTAATTGAACTTGTCCACTTTTCGTGACAAAAATCTCAAAAAAAAAAGTCACAGTGACTCAAAAAGACACAGTAAGGGCTTTTTAGAGTTTTTTCCCCCCCTAAGATATACACTAAATATATCAAATATATCAAATACATGTTAGACTCTAAATCAGGAATAAACAACAGATTCCTGCAAAGTTGGTTTGAAGCCTGCATTTCCTGACAGTGGTGGGCTAAGTTGAAACTTAATTGTTTTCTTGCTAATAATCCTCTCTCTCTTTTCTCTCTTCACCAAACTAGGATGCTGGGGAACAAAATGCTCATCTCCTGATGGAGGCCTGCTATCAAAATAGACCAAGGACCCCAGTAGGATAAGAATTACATATAGCCCTAGAGCTGAAGATTGCCTGCCTCTGGGGTAAACCTTAAATGTATTTAAACAAATACAGCTGGCAATACAGACCTTTGAATAAATGAATATAAAGTCAGTCATGTGGGAAATGTTTTAATTTAGTTTCCTTCCAGATGTGCTGACATCCTACTTGTTCAATAATTTCATGTTTATGTTTTTTGTAAATGTTAATTTTCTACTTGTCAATTTAATTAGGATTATTATTATTATTTATTTATAAATCTAAAATAGTGCATTCTATTTTATCACTTTACTCTGCTCCAAAGTATGGTCTTACACGCTCGCTCAAGTATAAATTCCAACTGGATAACAAAGGAATCGCAAAGATGATTCAGTTCCTATTGGCACAACCAATATGATTTTTTTTTTTAAATGGGAAAAAAATCACAGTGTATTCAGACAAACACTGAAAATACAAAATATTACAGTTATAATAGCTTTAAAGCATCAATTTCTTTGGTAAAAAACATTCTGATAAAAACTTTAAATAATAAGGAAACTTTTGGGCATAAGGATGACAAGTGCTCATGTGTGCATCATTTTGGGTGTCCAGTTATGATGCTTGTTTAGATTGCTCTGAGACAGGGGTCTTCAAACTTGGCCCTTTTATGATTTGTGGACTTCAACTCCCAGAATTCCTCAGTCAGGCACGCTGGCTGAGGAATTCTGGAAGTTGAAGTCCACAAGTCATAAAAGGGCCAAGTTTGAAAACCCCTGCACTGAGATGTTGCTATCAGACAGTCATTTATGGACAAGTAGAAATGAATGAAAGAAGACATGATGAGTATACATTACGGCTTTTGCTTTTTGAAACTTAACTGCATAGTTATACAAACAAAAGTCAAAATTTTTGTGAATGCATTGGAGTGCTGCCATGACACCCGCAGAGCACCAGATGTCCCACATAACTTCTTTAGATAAGCTGGCAAGAAAATCAGCAGGGGACAGTCAAGCTGTTGATTCTGTGTGGGTGCACAATATTCCACTTGATATGTTTTACTCCTCAGAGGTTCAATTATATCTATTTACATGACGTGTAGATAACGTACATTTGAAAAGAAAAGAAAAACTTCCCTCATGTAACTTTATCTCACAAGCTAAGACCAGAAGAATTGCAGATTCTTGTTAGCTTTTCATAACATACAAACCCACAATTCACGAAAACTGTCTGAACTTTGAGCATTTGATCTACTAATCTAAAATTATTTGCATCAGCTTGATATACAATCGTTCTTCAATAGAAACCCCTGAATGGGGAAAAAAAAGTTGAATGTAAAATTATATTCTCTGAAGAAGTAAAATGAGACTGATGCAGCTTGTCTACCTCCATTGCTTTATTCTCAATGTCTCTAAGAAATTTCTTAACACCCCCCTCCCCCGCTTTTTTTCTTTTTTATGGTTTGTACTGTATTTGGTGTCCAAATAAGTTCTATTATATGGTGGATATATAAATATGTAATAATATCAGTAAAATAAGGTATAAATGCAGCCCTCAATCTACTACTCTGCAGGTCTATTAATCTTGGCTTTCTACCAAGGTTTTCTACCACTGGTATAAAAATGCAGAATATGTGTCTGACTTGACTTATCTTCAGAGCAAAACCAGTATGCTGCTTAAATCTTATGACTGGGCACAGTGTAGCCTTGCTTATTTTCTGATCTATTTTTCCTAACCCATCTAAATGTTCTTGTTGTAAATGATGGGGTCTCTTTTTTATTAGAAAGGCATGATAATAAAAACAAACAAACAAACAAATACCTTTGACCCATATTCAGCTTTTATTACAACTAAATACACTTTCTGGTGGATTATACATTCATTCCAGAACTAGGAAGTGAAATGAGAATATAAACATCTCTAAATCAGACTTTATTTCCATTATTATTTCTTGTCTTTATTCTGGAGTTTGGGAATCTTCTTTCTATGCTGCACTTCATCATGACATGATAGAAAAAGATATACTAGACACACTGGAAAAAGAGAGCACTTTGTGAACAACAACAACAACAACAACAACAAAACTCAAAAGGTACGGCCGAAAGAAAAATCTAAAAATCATTTGAGTATTTTTTTTAAACTTGCAAAAATAAATAAGCAAGGAAAAAGCATTATACTTAGGAATGTACAATGCAAAAGATTTAAAATGGGACATTTTAAAAGAAAATAGAAAGAATACAGAGAAGAGCAACAAAGATGATTAGGGCAGGGCTTTTCAACTCGTGGTACGCGTACCACCAATGGTACGCGAGCACATGGCTGGTGGTACGCGTAGGACGGGTTGAAAAAAAATGTTTAAAAAAATGTAAAAAAAAAGTGTAAAAGTGGATGAGGTGAAGCGGCAGCAGCACCGCAGAGGCTTGTGGCCAAGTCAGCTGGAACTGCACGTTGCCTGGGTCCTACTGAGAACCCAGGATCAAAGCGTGCAGCTCCAGCTGATTGGCGGCGGCCTTGGGGGTAGCAGGCAGCCTCACGCAGTCTTCAGGGGAGATTCTGCCGGAGCTGCGCGACGCATTGCCTGCCCCCCCTGCCCCCGCCCAGATGCCCTCACCTCCCCCAAGCGTTTTTTTTTACTCACCTGCTTTCAGCAGCATTCCCTTTCTCCTGTCCTTCTTGGCCTTCATGTGTTTGTGAGACAAAAAAAAAAAAGTTCCATGAGACTTTTTAACTTCTTGCGAGAAGTTAGAAAGTCTCATGGAACTTTTTTTTTTTTACCCACAAGCACGTGGCGAAGGCAGAGAAGCAAACGAAGGCAGAGAAGCAAAAGGAGAAAGGGAGTGCAGCTGAAAGCAGGTGGGTAAAAAAATGCTTGGGGGAGGCGAGGGCATCTGGGTGGGGGTGCCAACCTTACCCTGCATGTGGTGGGAGGGTTAACGCCGGGCGCGGGGGGCCCAGGAGAAGCTGCACAAAGCAGGCAGAGGGGAGGGAGGGCAGATTGTGGGTGCTGGCACGCGAGCGAGCTGGGAAGGGGCGTGGAATCGGCGTTCTTGAGCACACGCCGATTCGCGCCCCTGCCCATCTGGCTCGCTGGCCGGAGTGAAGGGGAAGCTTCTGTGTGGCGGGTGGCTGCCGAGCGCCGGGCGCACCGAGCGGCTTCCGAGCACCAGGTGCGCCAAGTGGCCTCCGAGCGCCGGGTGCACCGAGCGGCTGCCGAGTGGTTGCCGAGCGCCGGGCATGCCGAGCGGCTGCTGAGCGGCTGCCAAGCGCCGGGCGGCTGCTGAGCACTGAGCACGAGTGGCTCAGCTGTAGCTGCACACACCAAGCCTGGCGCATTCTCACCACACGGAGCGGCTGGCAAGGTGAACCAGTGACATCCTGGCCCTGCCTGTGCACGTGCAGAGGCTGAGGCGCATGCGCTCTCCTCTGCCTCTGCGCACACACAGGCAGGGTCGTGATGTCACCGGTTCACCTCACCGGCCGTTCCGTGTGATGAGAATGCACCGCTGCCTGCCAAAACCAGGCTGGGATCTGGATGGTGTAGCGCAGGACAATGGAAGAGAGGGAGGGAAGAAAGGAAGGGACAAGGAAGGAAGGAAGGCAGGAAGGAAGGAAGGAAGGAAGGAAGGAAGGAAGGAGGGGAAGGACAATGCGAGGGAGGAAGGGAAGGAAGGAAGGGACAAAGGGAAGGAAGGAAGGAAGGAAGGAAGGAAGGAAGGAAGGAAGGAAGGAAGGAAGGAAGGAAGGAAGGAAGGAAGGAAGGAAGGAAAGGACAATGAGAGGGAGGGAGGGAGGGAAGGAAGGGACAAAGAGGGAAGGAAGGAAGGAAGGAAAGGACAATGAGAGGGAGGGAAGGAAGGGGCAAAGAAGGAAGGAAGGAGGGGAAGGACAATGAGAGGGAGGGAGGGAAGAAAGGAAGGGACAAAGAAGGAAGGAAGGAAGGAAGGAGGGGAAGGACAGTGAGAGGGAGGGAGGGAAGGAAGGGATAAAGAGGGAAGGAAGGAAGGAAGGAAGGAAGGAAGGAAGGAAAGGACAATGAGAGGGAAGGAGGAAGGGACAAAGAGGGAGGGAAGGAAGGGACAATGGGAGAGAAGGGAGGGAATGAAGCCAGGCACCCACCCCAGTCCCATCCCCCTCCACCAGAGACCCACGGATTCCACCCCACAGGCATCCTGCAACCTGGGTGATCAGCTGGCCATGCCCCCCAGCCATTGATCACGAGACTGGGACACTGTGAACGTCGTCATAAGTATGAATCAGTTGCCAAGCATCCGAATGTAAATCACATGACCCTGGGGATGCTGCAACAGTCATAAGTGTGAAAAATGGTCATAATTCACTTTTTTCAGTGCCGTTGTTACTTCAAACAGTCACTAAGCAAATTGTTGTAAGTCGAGGACTACCTGTACTTTCTCATTTTTTCCTTTTTTGGGGGAGGGTCAAGTTTTTGATACCTTGCTGGGCGAGTGGTGGTACTCGGATATTGCCTTATCCGAAAGGTGGTACAATGGGTGAAAAGGTTGAAAAGCCCTGGATTAGGGACTGGAGGCTAAAGCATATAAGGAACGGCTGCTGGAATTGGGTATGTCTAGTTTAATGAAGAGAAGAACGAGGGGGGACATGATAACAGTGTTCCAATATCTCAGGGGCTGCCACAAAGAAGAGGGAGTCAAGCTATTTTCCAAGGCGCCTGAAGGCAGGACAAGAAGCAACGGATGGAAACTAATCAAGGAGAGAAGCAACCTAGAACTAAGGAGAAACTTCCTGACAGTTAGAACAATTAACCAGTGGAACAACCTGCCTCCAGAAGCGGTGAATGCTCCAACACTGGAAGTTTTTAAGAAGAGACTGGACAGCCATTTGTCCAAAATGGTATAGGGTTACCTGCCTGAGCAGGGGGTTGGACTTGATGACCTCCAAGGTCCCGTCCAACTTTGTTATTGTTATTGTTATTGTTATTGTTATTGTTATTGTTATTGTTATTGTTATTGTTATTGTTATTGTTATTGTTATTGTTATTGTTATTGTTATTGATCATCGCACAGTCAGCCAGCTGTTCAGACTGGATTTGGCATTTTTGTCTACCTATCGAGTCCTATCGGGGTTGGACTAGATGACCTCCAAGGTCCCTTCCAACTTTATTATTATTATTATTATTATTATTATTATTATTATTATTATTATTATTATTATTATTATTATTATTATTATTATTATTATTATTGCTGCTGAACATTTGAAAAAAAAAGATAGCAGCAGTTCTGCGTAGTGAATGTATCATTTTTGCTTTGCTCTGAAAATTGGAATATTTTCAACAGTAAGAAAGCACTTATTGCAATTGGAACATTTGCATAAGGTTGCTTAATACTATCAGGGTCAAATACCATAAGGATTTATTGAATAGAAATGTTATTTGCTGTTACATATTATTTATGAGCCATTCATTTGAAAACATGCTCAATGTCAAACAACCTTGGCTGTTGCTACTACTGTGTAATTAGTACAGTTTTTCATCATTATTATAAACACTTTCTAATGTTCTTCAAACAATTAATATAAACAAAAAAACCCTATTCAGGCATTATTGATTGATTCCACAGTTAATGCAGGATTTTAACATAGAATGAAACTGGCTGGCGGAGAGGTAATGTATCAGAATAGAAGTAAGGAAGGACACCTACAATATTAGTGTTGTACTGTAGATATATGATGGTTGGGTAAACTAGGTTGAGATCCAAGCAGTGATTAAAGAACTTACATTGGTGTGATTCACACAAACAAACAAGCCATTGATCATTTAGGGGTCTATGAAAAGCTCCTATGGAAAAGCTTTCATGGTCCTCAAATTCAATCAGGAGGAAAAAAAAAACCTAATTCTTCATTATGTTGCCAACCACAGGCTGATATCCTTTTCAATCTTCAGAAGATCTTCTGTTACCAGCCAGTCATTGACTCAATGCAGTTACAGGCTCAAGCACTGAAAAACCTGGGAACAACCATGTATATATGATAGTATCTGTTATGTCCTGGGCCTTGCTGAGTCATTCAGCAAGGCTCAGGAAGGCTGCAGAAGGGTTGCAGGGACCCGGAAAGACCACGTGTCTGCCCGGGACCCAGACAGGCTGTCTCCAGCCTTGTGCGCATGCACGAGGTGGGAGAATAGCCTGCAATGATTGGCTGTGCATCCCCTTGCACGGGGAGTATAAAAGGGCTTGTTGCCATTGTGTGTTGCTTCTGTTCTGTGAATGTACCGAATAAAAAGATCATTGTTGTGAACCTGCCTCGTCTCGATGTCTGCTTTGAGAGAACAAAACATTGGCGACGAAGGTGGGATTCACCGCATCGGAAGCCTACCAAGCAGAAGCTAGGCCTACTCACCTGAAGGCCTGAAGAGAAGAGAAGCACGGCGTCCAGAAGAAGCAACTGCCTGCCAGTACGAATACGCTGGAGGTGGGCTTGGCTTCGCGGGACCCCTTCTCCTTCCTTGCAGTGAGAGACGTCGATGAGGCTTTCGTCCACGAAGATGTCCAAGCTGGGCCGTCTTGTTGAATTCGACACCTCACACCCGGAACACTGGAGCTCTTACGCAGCTCACGTTGAGAACTATTTTTGGGTAAACAAAATCCAAGAGGACGGCCTGAAAGCTGCTACCCTGCTGTGTGTCTGTGGGCAAGAGACTTTTGACATCGCCGAGAATCTTGTTGCCCCAGCACTTTTGGAATTGATCGCATATGCCGATCTTAAGAAAATGCTGCGAGAGCATTTCGAGCCCAAGCTATCTGTAATAGCTTGGAGGCACCAGTTCAAGCAGCGGGACCAGCGGCCAGGAGAATCAGCTGCAGACTTCATCGCGGCTCTGAGGCAGGCTGCTAGGCCATGTGCATTTAAAGATTTGGAGGAGAGGCTCCGAGATCGACTCGTCTGCGGGTTGCGAAGCCGTGAGATGCAACAAGTTGTTTGCGAAAGCTGATGTCACATTCCAAGATGCCCTGAGAGAGGTTGCAGCTGAAGAAGCAGCCGGCGGCGCAGTAAAGGCCTTGCGGTCAACGAAGAACCCTCCAGCGGCAATCCCTGTCCACTAAGAAGTCGTGCGAGAGGCCTCCGGAGAAGAATCCGAGGAAGAAGAGGTGGACAGACTTCAATCAGCGGCAGAGAAAAGACTGCAAGAACGCAGGGGACAGATGCCTGCATCCCTTTGGTGTTTCGGCTGTGGGGGTCGCCACAGGAGAGCCGACTGCCGTTTTCGTTCTGCTGTTTGCCGGGCATGTGGCAGGCAAGGCCACATTGCATCAGCATGCATGGGTCGCCAGAAAATCCGGTCCCCTGAAGAGTTGCCTCTGAAAGGTACCAAGGTCCCCAGCCAACACAGGGTGGGTTTCTGCACGTCCCGTAGGGGGGTGTTTAAAACAGGGGTTCACCGGTCCCTTAAGAAAAAGCTGTGCATTGATGTACAGTTGCAGGGAGTTCCCCTGGCCATGGAGCTGGACACAGGGTCCGCTCTTTCTATTATTTCTGCTGACACCTTTAAAAATGTTTGTTCCAGGAGTGGCTCACGAGTCAAACTCAGGCCCTCCAATCTCCTCATTGACTTTCAGAATTCACAAGTCAGTGTGAAGGGGGAGGCCACGCTTAGAGTACAGCGTCAGGATTTTGATGGGTTGTTGGATGTAGTTGTAGTTGTAGTTGGGGGTGATCGCACGAGTCTTATAGGACTCGATTGGTTCGAGGCACTTGGGATCCAAGTGACTGGTCTGAACCATCTGCAAACTGCCAGCCTTGCAGGAGTCTGTAAGGAGTTTGCTGATGTATTCAGCCCAGAACTTGGCTCATACAAGGGGCCTCCCATTGCTTTAAAATTAAATCCAAACATCACACCCATCAGGGTTAAACCAAGGAGGGTGCCTTTTGCCCTCAAGAGTAAAATTGATGCTGAGTTGGACAAACTGCTCCAACAAGGCATTCTAGAACCTGTGGATTCTAGTCCATGGGAAACCCCCATAGTGATGCCATTAAAATCAAATGGTGAAGTCCGAATCTGTGCGGACTATAAATGCACTCTAAACAAAGCCTTGCAGCAACATGCATATCCAGTGCCTGTGGTGAGCCACATCCTGGCCTCACTGAAGGGGGGAAAGCTCTTCGCTAAGCTCGATTTAGCTCAGGCCTATCAACAGTTACCTGTTGATGAGGCAACAGCTGAGGCACAAACTATAGTTATTCACAGAGGTGCTTTCAAAGTAAAAAGGCTGCAGTTTGGGGTCAATGTAGCCCCTGGCATCTTCAAGGGGTGATGGAGCGAACGCTCCGGGGTATTCCTGGGGTCTGCCCCTATTTCGATGACGTCCTCATTGCAGGAGAGTCATCGGGGAACCTGGCTGAAAGGCTGAGAGCTGTCTTGCTGCAGTTCCGCCAAGCTGGGCTGAAACTACAGCAAGACAAATGCAAAATTGGTGTAACATCCACCGAATTCCTAGGTTTTCGTATTGATGCAGAAGGCATCCACCCTGCAGAGTCTAAATTTAAGGCTATTCAACTGGCCCCTAGTCCCCAGTCAAAAGCTGAACTCCAGGCTTTTCTGGGTCTACTTAATTTTTATCATTCCTTTCTCCCCCACAAGGCTGCAGTGGCTGAGCCGTTATACCGGCTCTTGGACAAGCAGACTCCATGGACATGGAGCATTGGAGGATAGCAAGGCTTTTAAAGAAGTCAAGGCCTTGCTATCCTCCAATGCTGTACTGGCTCACTTCAATGAGCAATTGCCTGTGTGCATCGCATGTGATGGTTCCCCTTATGGGGTAGGAGCAGTGTTAAGTCATCTCAAGGCAGATGGGACTTAGGTCCCTGTGGCCTATTATTCTAGAACCCTCTCATCTGCAGAGCATAATTACATGCAGATTGACAGGGAAGCCTTGGCAATAATCTCAGGCATCAAGAAATTTCATGATTTCTTGTATGGCCATCATTTCACGGTCTACACTGACCACAAGCCCTTGCTGGGGTTGTTTACAACCAATAAACAAACCCCTCATATAATATCTCCTAGAATGCTGAGATGGTCAATTTTCTTGGCAGCTTATGATTACACCCTGGTTCACAAACCAGGCACAGAGATGGGCCACGCTGATGACCTGTGTAGGTTACCTCTCAAACAAATAAGAGGCAGACCCTGCTCCTGCTGTACACATTCTTTCTATTCAGGACTTACCTGAATCTCCCCTCAATGCTACGGATGTGGCTGCTGAAACTGCCACTGATCACATGCTTGCACGCGTGCTGACATGCGTGTTGTCAGGATGGCCTGACACGTGTCCTGGTACAGAGTTCCAAAGCTTCTGGCATAGGAAGCATGAATTGTCTACATTCAAAGGGTGTATCCTGTGGGGAAGCAGAGTAGTCATCCCGGCCTCATTGAGGACTAGAGTCTTGCTCTGTCTCCATGAGGGACATCTGGGAATAGTGAGGATGAAGGCGCTCATGCGCAGCCATCTTTGGTGGCCTGGACTTGATAAGGACATCGAGGCCCAGGTTCATGGGTGCCAAGTGTGCCAGCAATCACGGCCAGAGATGCCCCAGGCCCTTGTACATAGGTGGGAGGAGACACTCACTCCATGGTCACGCGTACATATTGACTATGCTGGGCCCTTTCAGGGGCAATTCTTCCTCCTCCTGGTGGATAGCCATTCTAAGTGGCTAGAGGTCGTTCCTGTTTTCTCCACTACTACTGCCAGGACCATCCAGGTGCTCAGAGGAATCTTCGCTTCCCATGTTTTAGTATCAGACAATGGTCCCCAATTTACCTCTTCTGAGTTTCAGGCGTTTCTTCAAGCCAACTTGATCTGGCATGCCACGTCTGCTCCTTTTCACCCTGCCACCAATGGACAGGCTGAACGCATGGTGTGTACCACCAAAGACGCATTAAAGAGAATCACTCAAGGACCCTGGCATCACAGGTTAGCTGATTTTCTCCTTGCACACCGCACCACACCTTGCACAGCTACAGGAAAGAGCCCAGCTGAACTCCGCTGGGGTCGCAGACTCATCACGAAGCTGGACAGGCTGCACCCAGACCAGGTGGCTTCACAGGTGTCGCAACCGCGGGCACCTAGGAGACTGCAAGTGGGTGACCCGGTTTGGGCCAGAAACTATGGACATGGGCATCTCTGGGTACCTGCTGTAATATGTGAGGTCTCTGGGCCACTGTCCTATGAAGTGGCCTTAGAAGATGGTCATGTGCTTAGACGCCACATAGACCAACTGCACTGGAGGCTTCCTGGCCATGTTTCCTCCCCTGGCTCCGCTCTTGGGGAGGGAGGGGGACCCCAATTGCGATTGTGGACAACAGTCTCTCCAAGAGGGCGCTTATTCAAATGCTCCAGATGGGGGTCTTGCCATGGAGGCGGCTCCTGACTCTGGCATAGACTCCGGGGGTCTTGCCATGGAGGCAGCTCCTGACTCTGGCAGAGGTCCCTGGTTTGGGGCTAATGGCCGCAAATCGGCTACCCAGGGTACTCCTGCTGCTGGCCTTGGGCTCGAGGGACAGTGCTCCCAAGAGGAGTCCCAAGGAATTCTGGGGAACTCAACCCCACCAAAGAACTCTGGTTTGGGTCTAGTGGATCCAGCCAGTCAGCAGTCAGGGGGAAACCCTGAGTCTTCTGGGCGACAAAGTTCTGGTTTGTTTTGTGCAAACCGGGAGCAGGCACTCCAGGCACCTAGTATAATTCCCACACCTACCATTGCACCTGCAACTAATCTGGCTCCACGGAGATCAGAGAGGGTCAAGGGTCCTCCTAAGTATTTAAATGAATATGTAAGGTCCCTGTCCACCACACAGGTGGGTTATTAGACCGCAATATATCAGAGTTAAACAACAATTATAGTGCTGGGTGCCCATATTTTCAAAGAGTGACAGCACGTGGATACCACGGGAACCTGTAGGGAATAGGGTGCCAGGAGTAAGGTTGAGCGCATAATGTGCCAACCGGCCAACTATGTGTGTGTATGATTTTAAACAATATGAATAATATTGTTTAATCCAGGAGGGGAGGGGTGTTATGTCCTGGGCCTTGCTGAGTCATTCAGCAAGGCTCAGGAAGGCTGCAGAAGGGTTGCAGGGATCTGGACAGACCACGTGTCTGCCCGGGACCCAGACAGGCTGTCTCCAGCCTCGCGCGCATGCGCGAGGCCGGAGAATAGCCTGCAATGATTGGCTGTGCATCCCCTTGCACGGGGAGTATAAAAGGGCTTGTTGCCATTGTGTGTTGCTTCTGTTCTGTGAATGTACCGAATAAAAAGATCATTGTTGTGAACCTGCCTCGTCTCGATGTCTGCTTTGAGAGAACAGAACAGTATCCATCTTGTGAAAGGGGTTAATTTAGTAACACAGTTTTTGGGAAAGAATGTTTTTGTAATATTCGAAGTTAATTTTTAGTGCAAATCCTCACACTATATAAAGGCAGGATGCAGTTCTACTACATTCCTTGTGAAGAATGTCCAAAAATACCATAAAACCCCTTTTCTATTCAAGTAGATATAGCAACTATAAAAAAATCAAGTACCGAAAAGTAAGAGAAAATAAATCCAGAATACATTTGGATTATATATGGGAGATCCACTCTCAATGATCTTCTCT
Source organism: Azemiops feae (assembly GCA_023970755.1). Lineage (NCBI taxonomy): Eukaryota > Metazoa > Chordata > Lepidosauria > Squamata > Viperidae > Azemiops > Azemiops feae. The sequence goes on along the minus strand of JALGBA010000062.1, from coordinate 2,853,128 downwards.
GAATCAAGGGTGCAAACCATTAAACAGAATCCAATGGTGTTTATTTTCTTAAAAAACACACCATTTAGAAGCGTATAAGAAGGCTTACCTTTATATTAGAAAAGTGTATATATCAGATAAATTTGTTCATCAGAAGATATCAACAGAGCATAGCATGCTTTTCAGATATCTACATTCTGGGAGAGAACAAAGAAGACTTCTCCATTAGGAAGGCAACCAGGTCAACATTCCACATCTTCATTGTGCAATCCAGCTGCAGTTGAAAAATAATTAAAGAATATACTGTAGCAGCAACATCCACAAAGAGAGGGTCAAAAAGTCAAGATAGTGATTGTAACAAAGCAAGTCCTATATTTTTCAAACGTGCACTAATGTCACTGGAATGAGTTTGACAGAAGTAAGAAAGTTATAACTTGGCTGCCAAGGTTCTGCCTGCAAAGATCAGTAACTGAAAGTTAGAAGCAAGAGGGAAATAGAAACCTCTAAAGAAAGTAAGTAGGCTCAGTTAAGGGGAAAATAAACTATTGCCAATCCTACCAGGTGGACTAGGCTAAGAAATCAATGCCATATAGGTCAAAACTATTTTTATTGTAACAGCTATAGCAACAGAATCTTGCAAGTCTGAATGGGTTTCCCCCTCCATCATTTTATCTTTGCATGTATTAGGGAGGGGCTTATTCAAGTTATTTTCTTGGCTGGCATATCTTTTAGCCCAGCAGCAGCTCTTCCTCCTTCCCTCAAGCCCACTTCTTACTTCTCCTCAGCTACTAAGCAGTTTGGAATCAGTAAGGAAATCAAAATTAAAGATCTCAAACTAGAAAGGGATTTTATTTTATTTTTTTGTCCAAGAAGTACAAGGACTTAGGAAACTAAATGAAATAATAATAATAATAATAATAATAATAATAATAATAATAATAATAATAATAATAATAATAATAATAATAATAATAATAATAATAATAATAATAATAATAATAATAATAATAATAATAACAACAACAACAACAACAACAAAAACAACAACAACAACAACAACAACAGTAACAATAACAATAATCTATGAAATTGTGTATGAGACACAATGGGAGAAAATAGAGAAACAAAGGTTTAGCCAGGAGCAAAGTTTAGGAAAAAGGGTAGAAATCAATAGTACAAAGGAGATAAAGGGAATAAAAGACAAAGCTTTAACACCCAAGAGAGAAAAATATACACACGAGGAAGGATAAATATACACAGGGCTTTTTTTCTCATAGAACGCTCAAAACGGAGTTCCGGCACCTTTTTGGGATGGAACCTTGTAGGGTAGGCAAAGTGGGTTGTATGACATGTGTGAGTTCCGGCACCTTTTTTTTTTTTACAAAAAAAGCACTGAATATACATATAAACATACATTCCCAACTTCAGGGACTCCAAAACGTTAAAATGTACCATGCCATGATACAAGGACATGTTTCGCACTTTCATACTTGTTTCACTTTCATATTGGTTTCATACTTGTTTTTAAGAGTAAGCACAAGGCTTCTCCCAGCAGAACTACACTACTAACCTGATGTTTCGCTCCTTGCAGCTAACAAAAGAGAGAAAGTCCCTTGAAAGTGCAAGAAGAAGCACCTTAGTATATGCTCAGCCAACAGAGAGAGACAGATTGCCAGGGTTAGAGTTAGGGTTAGACTTTCATGAGCAAGATAATGGGCTATGGAAGGTTCATGGCTTGAAGAGCCAGTGGGTGGATAAGTAAATTAGATAAAATGGGCCAAAATGGAGAATACCCAATCCAGAAGGAAGAATCAAGCAGTCAGACAAAGGAGAGTGAGAAAAGTCTTGGAGGACATTTTGTGGGTGGATTGTTTACGTTTGTTTATGTAAATGCATACTATAAATACTATGCATGATATGTACTGTACTGTAAGGTGTATGCATGTTTGTACTTCGTAATAAAAAAGATATAATATCCATGTCACAATTAGCACAACATACAAGGTATAATGTATTGAGTTAAAATCTGAGAATTGAGTTGCTTAAAACTACAACAGTTAGCAGACCACATGGCCAGCAGGCCAGACTTCCTGTCTGCAGACTACTTGTTATGCATTTAAGCGGGAGAATACTGTGCTCCTATTGGCTGCCGCCTTTAGGCTGAGTGTCTAAGTATGGGTGGAGCATGTGCTTGTTAGTTTTCTGTTTTGACCTTTAACAAAGAAAGTAGTTTTTCACCTGCTGCCTCTTCAATGCCGCATCGAACAGAAAACACAACACAAGGCTAATTCAGTGGGCCTGGAATATATAGCTTAGCAAATCTTAATAATAATAACTGCAGCTTGAAACAGGAATTCAAGCTTTAAATTTGTTTCATTCTACTAGGAATCATTTTCCAGAATTGTTGAGCTTTGCAACCCTGCTGCCAAATATGAAGAAATGATCTCAACTGCTCACTATTTTTTAACATTTTGATAAAGACCAGCTTCCTTTAAAGAAAAAAAAAAATATGGCTGAAATTGCACAATTGTCAGAAATCTCAGTTCTTGGGTTTCATATACAAAAACCAAAACTTGTTTGGTCTAAGGTGAAATCTGCAAGAGTACTGAAATTTTATGAGAGCTGTCTCATAAGCAAATATTTTTATACTTATTTATTATGAAAATAATAAAAAGCCAATAATGTTCATGCTGGATGAAATCCATTTAAACATAGTGATAAAATACTTGAATTTTTATTTATTATTTATTGATCACATTTTTAAATTGCCTTTCATCTCCCTCACAGAGGGAGGTTCCACACACATATTTTAGTGCTACTGTGAAGATATCCAGGCACCCAAAAATAAAACATGTCAACCTCTCTTAGTGAGTAAACACGTGAGAAAAGGATGGAAGTTCATACTGTATAAACATGTCACAAAAAGAATGTTTTGTTTTTGTTTAACTAACATGTTTAACTACCTCTCATGGTTAGGATATATCAGTTCGGTTGCCTTGGCAACTGAGCTGGATTTTCTTTAAATCCAACTTTAATCTTTTCCCTCAATCTTCCTTTGGTGCGATAGAAACTCAAACAGTTAATATTTTTGCTATGGTGGAAGATAAAACATACTGTGCATGCAGATATACAGAGAGAGAATAATATGTTGTATGAATGGCCACAGAGGCAATATATCTATAACAATAATTCACATATATGTTCAACTTTAACCTGTACTAAATGCATAACAGAGTATGATCAACCATCAGTGCTTTATAAAACCCTAGTAAGACCACACCTGAAATACTGCAACCAATTTTGGCCACCATACTACAAAAAAGATTTTGAGACCTTGGGAAAAGTTCAGAGAAGAGCAACTAAGATGATCAAAGGCCTGGAGACTAAAACATATGAAGAACAGCTGCAGGACATGGGTTTGGCTAGTCTAAAGAAAAAAAGAAATAGGGGAGACATGATAGCAGTATTCCAGTGTTTGAGGGACTGCCACAAAGAAGAGGGGGTCACATTATTCTCCAAAGCACCAGAGGGCAGGACAAGAAACAGTGGTTGGAAACTGACCAAAGAGAGAAACAACCTGGAATTAAGGAGAAACTTCCTAACAGTGAGGACAATTAACCAGTGGAACAGCTTGCCTTCAGAAATCATGGGAGGTTTTTAAGAAGAGACTAGACACTTGTCTGAGATGGTATAGGTTCTCCTGCTTAAGCAGGGGGCTGGACTAGAAGACCTCCAAGGTCCCTTCCAGCTCTATTCAATTCTATCTTTAGTCTGATTCTTTTTTTTTCTTCCTTTGTCCTCTATCAGAATACAATGGTAACCATACATAATTACCCATAATTAAGTCCAACTGAACATAATGAATCTTAATTTTGAGACAGATACTCAAGTTTGCTCAGTCCCATTTTCTCTTCCTCTTTTAATATTAATGCTTTGGATTCAGTCTATTGATTTATAGCCGTTCAAGATATCAGCAATGTTTCCTTTTGTGACATGTTTATATAGTATGAAGCTTGATCCTTTTCTCACATGTTTAAACAGTATGAAGCTCAACTTAATCACACAAAACCAGCATGAAGACTTTAATATTCAACTTGGACATAAAGAAAATGCAACTAAAGATGTACCATTTCAAGTCATTAAATCCATCAATTTTGAAAGTTCTGTTCAATATTTATTCCAGTTTGCTTTTCCAGTTTTTTATAGTGAGTTTTTCTTCTCACTGTAGCATGCTGGGTTGATGGAAAAGCAACTCTTTTCTATAGCAATCCCCCAGCATTTTCAACGTTTTATAAAGCATCTGGTGCTAACATTCTATAAAAGTGAAGATATTTTGTTTTCCAGTACCAATGATGCTGTTTTGATTACCATTTATATAGCAGTCTTATATATAATGTGCTTTAACATTCTTAGTTCATTTTTCTTCACAAACATTTCTTAAAGGAAGGTCATTACTATTTTATTTATGAATAAATATCACCAAGAGAAATCAAAGTCTAGGACAGGACTTGAGTTTTTGAAACTGTTGGCTGTGTACAAGACATCACCCACCCATTGTTGCTATCTATTCATTTTATACTTTTGTATGTCACAGTTAATTCATTGTATCCTATTGAGACCACATAGATTGTCCATGTATAAAAATGACATGATAAGGCAAACAAATAAATGTTACTGTGCTTGAAAACTCTTTGTAATACTTAGGGCTTTTCTATCATTCACCTTGGTTGGTGGATTCCCCTGCCTCTATATGCCTTGAATTATGCTAGGAACACAAGCATCAAATGCTTTCATTTCCAGAACGGGTTTTTGAGTACAGAATTCTTTTAGTCTACCTCCTGAGCCTAAGAGGATCATGAAAATAGATAACATATGCAAATTAAGCTGACCTGAAATGGTAACATAAATGTCCTTCAAGTGGAGCTATGTACAGGTGAGTTCACATGCAATAGTTTGTCACTGTATTATAGGATATTTTTATAAGTTCCCAGTCTAGCCTATAACCTTGAGATTCTTGGTGTCTCCCATATAAGTATTAATCAGGCCCAGTCTTGTTTACCTTTTTGAGGTTAGCTAGGGTCAGCTAGATACTGTCACTCAGGCAAGCATACATACAGACATAGGGATTACTCAGAGACTAAATATTCTTTGTTATGTTGTTTATGATTAAAGTAAATTTTGGTATAGATTTCCACTATTGGGTTTATCTACTAGCTGGAAATATTAAGGAGAAAGGGGTTGTTTTTGTTTTGTTTTGTTTTGTTTTGTTTTTACATTCTGAAAGGAAATACCAGGATCACAATGCAAACATAGGCTAATGTCAACACTTTTCAAAAAATTCTTTCCGATAGGTGTAGTGAGTACAAGGGAAGAAATGGTCAGACATGCACTAACAAAATAATTGCTGGTGCATCTCCATGCTTTCCATAATAATATGATAATGGTAATGATTCTAATTTGCTGTAAGAAGAAAATAGTAAGAAGAAGCAACTTTAGGTCAAGGGTAAGTCTCTGATTCCTGCTACAGAACATTCAGTAGTGGTGTGTCCTCTCTTTATCAGAGTAACATTGGGTCTATGTTGAAGGCAGAATGAAAGAGACAAATAAGAGCTGTGTGAGACCGCCTGGGGAAATGTTATTTTTTTACATGTTTGATTGTTGATAATGACCTCTTTTTCAAAGTTCAAAGTGCCTCCTGGTTTCTCAGAACTATTCTTTCTGAGTCATAAATCCCAGAATACTCTGAGTCATTAATCACCATTTCAAAGGCTACATTATGTCTGAACAAGGAGAAGTACTTCATCATTTGAAGTGATTCATTACAAATAAAAGAAGCAGGTGCCTACTAATGGCAAAAGAGCTTGATGGATGAATCTTTAAGTAAAATTACCAGGAAAAGAAAGATACAAAGGGGAGGGGGGAATGTCAGACTTACATCAAGCTCTAACGAAGTATGAAGCTAGTTTAATGTTCTCCAGCTATTTGTCAAACTATTTTTGGATATGAGTTTTTGACTTCCATTTATGATATTTCCTTTATTATATCATCTTACATTGAGATCCTTGAGCTATATGTAGTGGTCTACTGTGTCTAGTTCTATATCTTTGGTGAATTTATTAAACATAATCTTGAACAGCATGTTAAATGTGGTTGGCAGGCATTCAGCAACTTAAGCATAATTTTCAAGAACATCCTCCCCCAATGCCTGAAGAGAAAAGTTTTCAATCAGTGTGTGCTGCCTGCTCTAACCTACGCCGGTAAAACATGGACACTAAATTCACAATCGATACAAAAGCTATGAGTGGCGCAAAGAACCATGGAAAGATACATGGTATCACAAGACAAGGTAGAAAGACTTGCACATGGATTAGAGAACAAACAAAAGCATAGGATATCATTAAGAAAATAAAATAATAGAAATGGAAATGGGCTGGTCACATAGTAAAAAGAACTAATGGTAGGTAAACCAAGGCAGTCATAGAATGGATCTCACTTGATAAAAATCATCCACAAAAGAGACCTAAAACAAGATGGATTGACAACATCAGCAAGTATTGCGGGCCCAATTGGCAAAAGAAAGCTCAGGACTGTTTTGGTTGGAAACATGTGGAAGAGGCCTTCATCCTTCAGTGGATAGACAACGGATAAAATGATGGTGGTGGTGATGATGATGATGATTTATGAGATAAAACATAATATGTTAGCTCTAGCCCATGGACCATGAGCTGTCCCTGAACCCCTTTTTGTGGCTGTTGAAGCTTCCTGAGCTTAGAGCACCAAAAGTAATCAGCAAACCACTAGTAAACCAAACCAGAATTTCCTGACAGTTGGCAGATCCGAAATCCCCAAATTTGCAAGCAGCATTTAATTGTTATGTAGTTTCTATCAAATGCAGTAATTAGTTTTCCTATGGCACAATGTCCTTGTTTGGTAACACCAATAATGTTTGTTGCAAACGGTCACTGATAACAGTGTGTTTCTTGTGTAACTTCTATTTGCATCTTTCATGATAGTGATAAAGCATGAAAATTGATTGCAGACATGCCAATGGAATTCCATCAAATAGGTTACATTACATTGCCCTCCCAACTGTTCCAAAAGAATTCTGATTTTTGTCTCAGGGTCAATATTCGTACAGTTACTTTTTTTTTCGTAGCTAATTTTTATTATTTCTTTTTTTAATTTCCCTTGATCGTATTATTTACAATTTCTCAGCAAATGCCTGTAACTCGAAAAAAATATTGTATCCATCTGTAGATTACAGCTCTTACATACACACTCATGCACGCACGCACGCGCGCACACACACACACACACACACGTACAGGTATAGTATAGGGGGTACCTTGCTCAATAGTAGTAACTGTGAGAGGGATCTTGGAGTCCTAGTGGACAATCATTTAAATATGAGCCAGCAGTGTGCTGCAGCTGCCAAAAAAGCCAACACAGTGCTAGGCTGCATTAACAGAGGGATAGAATCAAGATCACGGGAAGTATTAATACCACTTTACAATGCCTCGGTAAGGTCACACTTGGAATACTGCATCCAGTTTTGGTCACCATGATGTAAAAAAGATGTTGAGACTCTAGAAAGAGTACAGAGAAGAGCAACAAAGATGATTAGGGGACTGGAGGCTAAAACATATAAGGAACGGTTGCTGGAATTGGATATGTCTAGTTTAATGAAGAGAAGGATGAGGGGGGACATGATAGCAGTGTTCCAATATCTCAGGGGCTGCCACAAAGAAGAGGGAGTCAAGCTATTCTCCAAAGCGCCTGAAGGCAGGACAAGAAGCAATGGATGGAAACTAATCAAGGAGAGAAGCAACCTAGAACTAAGGAGAAACTTCCTGACAGTTAGAACAATTAACCAGTGGAACAACCTGCCTCCAGAAGCGGTGAATGCTCCAACACTGGAAGTTTTTAAGAAGAGACTGAACAGCCATTTGTCCAAAATGGTATAGGGTTACCTGCCTGAGCAGGGGGTTGGACTTGATGACCTCCAAGGTCCCGTCCAACTATTGTTATTGTTATTGTTATTGTTATTGTTATTGTTATTGTTATTGTTATTGTTATTGTTATTGTTATTGTTATTGTTATTGTTATTGTTATTGTTATTGTTATTGATCATCGCACAGTCAGCCAGCTGTTCAGACTGGATTTGGCATTTTTGTCTACCTATCGAGTCCTTACCAAGGACCTGGGATAGGCACATGTGGATGTTTGATGGTATTACAGATATCGTCGCAGGATGGAAGCAGTTCTTAGTAAGGCCGCCTTTTGCAATTGACTAATGGCGAATTTGTCAATGCCAATGGTGTTCAAGTGGTGCTCAGTTGTTTTGGGATTGCACCCAAGGCGCCTATTACTATTGGTACTACCCTTGCTTGCCTTTGCCACAGTCTTTCTATTTCTATTTGTAGGTCTTTGTATTTTGTTATCTTCTCCAGTTCTTTCTCGTCTATTCTGCTGTCTCCAGGCACTGCCACATCTACTATTCAGACTTTTTTGTCTTTCTTATCAACAATTGTTAAGTCTGGGGTGTTATGTTGCAGGTGCTTGTCTGTTTGAATTCTGAAGTCCCAGAGCAGTTTTTCTCTATTTTATGATCCCACCCGTTCTTGCTTACAGGCAAATGATATTTCTTGTAGATCTTCCAATGCACCATAGTTGCTACTTTGTCATGCTGCTGCTTGTAGTCAGTCTGTGCGATCTTCTTGCAGCAGCTTACCAGGTGGTCCACTGTTTCTTCAGCTTCTTTGCATAGGCGGCACTTACTGTCTGTTGCTGTCTTCTCAATTTTGACTTTGTATGCATTTGTCCTTAAGGCTTGGTCTTGTGCAGCCAGAATTAGTCCCTCGGTCTCTTTCTTCAACTTTCCTGCTTTTAGCCATTGCCAGGTCTTGTTATTATCTGCTTTCCCAGCTATTTTTTTTAATGTATTGGCCATGTAGTGCTTTGTCTTCCCATGCCTCTATTCTGTTCTTCATTTGGTCTTTCTTGTAGGCCAGTTTGGTCTCTCCAGTAGTCAGTAAGCCTTCCTGATATACTAATTTCAGTGCATCTTCATCATTGTCCTTCAGATATTCTTCCAAAGCCCTTTCTTCTTCTTCAACCATCTGATGTACTTGCAACATTCCACGTCCACCTATTTGCCTTGGTAGATAGAGTTTGTCAATGTCACTGCGTGGATGAAGGGCATGATTCATTGTCATTATTTTTCTGGTCTTCCTATCCATTGCTTTTAGTTCTGCTTGAGTCCAGTCCACTATTCCAGCTGTGTATCTAATGACTGGAATTGCCCAGATGTTGATTGCCTTCACGGTATTTCCTCCATTGAGTTTGGACTTTAAGATCTTCTTCACTCTCTTGATGTATTCACCTCTAATCTTTTCTTGACTTCAGTGTGCTTGATGTTGTCAGCTTGAAGGATACCCAAGTATTTGTAGTAATCTTCCTCATCCAGACTCTTAATGTTATTTTCGTGGGGCATCTTGATTCCTTCAGTTTTCACTATTTTTCCTTGTTTTACAGTAAGAGTGGCACATTTGTCCAAGTCAAACTCCATTGCAATATCTTGGCTATATATACGGACAGTGTTGAGCAGCGATTCTATTTCAGATGATGTTTTTCCATACAGCTTCAGATCATCCATGTAAAGGAGGTGGGATAGTCTGACAGATGTTTTTGATGTTTGATAGCCATGTCCTGAGTTATTCAGTATTGTTGACAGAGGAAACAGTGCAATAACAAATAGTAGTGGTGATAATGAATCTCCTTGAAATATTCCTCTCTTGATATTAACTTCTCCCAGTCTTTCACCATTGACCTGCAACTGTGTCTTCCATTGTGCCATTGATCTTTGCACAAATTTTCTGATGTTTCTACTGACTCCTGTTATTTCTAGGCACTTGATTATCCAGTCATGTGGCAGAGAGTCAAATGCCTTTTTGTAGTCAATCCATGCCACATTCAGGTTGGTCTTCCTTTTCTTGCAGTTTTCCAAGATCATTTTGTCTATTAGGAGTTGATCTTTTGTTCCTCTGCTATTGGGGCGGTTTCCTTTCTGCTCGGGTGGAAAGAGATTGTTTTCAACTAGATGCTGTTGTATTGCATCAGCTACCACACCAGTTAGCAATTTGAAAGTTGTTGGTAAGCAGGTAATTGGCCTGTAGTTGCCTGGTGTTGCTCCTTTTGCTGGATTTTTCATTATTAGGTAGGTTTTCCCAGTTGTTAGCCACTTTTCAATTTCTCCTCCTTGTAGTATATTGTTGAACTGCTTGGCAATGAGTGGGTATATAACAGTTAGATGTTTCAACCAAAACCCATGCAGTTCATCTTCACCTGGTGCTGACTAATTTTTGATCTTCCTTGCTCTTTTTTCTACAATTTTTGTTGTTATTACTAGTTCTTTCATTTCAACTTCTGTTTTATTTGCATCCACCTCTTTTAACCAAGCCACATCCTTGTTGTGTTTCTTTGGATTATCCCATATCTGCTTCCAGAACTGCATTGTTTCTTCCTTGTCAGGTACTGACTGATTCATTGCAGTTTCTCCATTGATGGATTGGTAGAAACGTTTCTGATTGGATTGAAATTGGAGGTTCTGCCTATAATTTGCTATTCGAGCTTCGTATCTACTGATTTTCCTGGCTATAGCTGTTATTTGCTGCTTTATTATTTCCAGTGCTTCCTTGATCTTCCTTGTTTCTAAGTGGTATTTCTTGATTAGGTATTCTTTGGTCTTCTTGTTCTTCAGCTTCTTTTCTTTCATCTGTTCTAGGTTGCTTGCATGTGATCTTAACTTGCTGATCTTATTTTCTAGTCTAACCTTCCATTTTTGTGGTGCACTGTTTGTTTGTTTTTCTTCTTTGTTGATTTTGCATCCCAGGTATTCAGTTATAACTGCAGCTGTGCTGTACATTAGTTGGTTTGTTCTTGCAGTGAATTGGTGCTTATACTTGATATTGCAGTATTTGCATCTTTTAACGCTTGTGCTAGCTGTTTCTTTGGAACAAGATTCAATGCAGGCAGCCTTATTCTGTTGTTTTTGTGCTGTTCTAGATGCTCAGTTATTCTTTGTTTCAATTCTTTTATTTCTTTAGTTAGAGGGCTTTGTTCTTCCTGACGAAGAGGTGCCTGGATTCCTTCACTGCCAACTCCCCCTGGTTTGCCTCTATATTCTGAATTACTTCTGGCAAGGCTTTGATTTCTTTGCCCTGGGTAAACCTTTGCAGTTCGTCCAATTCTGTTTCTGTGAATATTTTATTTTGTATTATAAATCGGCGTTGATCTGCTAGTCTCTGTTCTGTTATTTCTGATTCTGGATGTTGTTCTTTCCAGAACTGGTGCATTCGTTTTAGATATCCTTTTCTTGTTGGACTTGATCTGTAATAACAGATCATTATTTCTTTGTTTTCAATCACTGTGTATTTGCGACGGGTAAACACCTTTTCTTCCAGTAGTTCTGTAGCTGCTGGCCCTGGTTGCTCAGCCAACAGTCCTGAGTCCTGTAACCCATTTTTCACCAGATATCCAGGAACTCCAACATCTAGCACGGATCTTGTTAACCCGGGCGACATCCGAACCGGTATGGCATTCTGAAATTTACGTCTCACCATATTTTTTATGGGAGAGACACTCTTTGTCTGACTCCTCTGATAAGACCTGTCCAGTATGGTTGAACCTCTGGCATAGCTCTCATCTTCCTCAGAGTACACAAGCCCCACAACTACGTCAAGGTAGTGCCTCACTGGGGGTCAAGGTAGTGCCTCACTGGGGGATTATTATTATTATTATTATTATTATTATTATTATTATTATTATTATTATTATTATTATTATTATTATTATTATTATTATTATTATTATTATTATTATTATTATTATTATTATTATTATTATTATTATTATATGCCTCAAGACATGTGTTAGCTTTTTAAAATGCCACAAGATGCTTTGGTGCTTCTAATGCAATAGACTGTCAAGACATATAAAGTTCTAGTGCTCTTTTCAATAAAAGCAGTTCAAAATAGCAGCATAGTTAATTTTAAAATGGTTATAATAGAGGTTACCTAGATCATGATACGAGGTAAGCCCATAGATACAATCTCTTTAGAGGTGGGAAGTTCTTTTAATGTAGCATGAAGCAAAGTTTTAGAACTATAAACCCTGCCATATTTTCATGGGCAATTTTATATTTAATCTTTCAGACAGATACAGAAGAGAATAGAACAAGGCACCAGAACTTCATATGAGATATCAGTAATAGAATGAATATTTTCCCTTGATATCAAATTATTTGGATTGCATTACATCTCTCGGAATGCATCTAAAAAGGGATTAAATGACTACATTTCTGAGAAAACAATCAGGAACAGACATGCTACTTATGTATTCATGAGCAAATACAGAGGCAAAGGGACAAACCATGACATTTGTGTGGTGATATCATTTAAATGTTGCCAATTTATACTAATTCTCTGATGTCATGATACAAGTATTTCACTGTGGCATTTGTGTAATGATGTCACCACATACATACCATCCTTTTCACCTCAGACAAAAGGATGATATGTATATGGTTGTTACAGACTCCGCTGAATCTATTTTAAATTATGGGAAATCCTTCCTAGACTCAATGATTCATAATTGTTATATCTTACTTTTTTTATCATTACCTATGGGTAAGGACATCATACCTTTCCCTCATACCCTGAATTTCCTCCTTATTTTTTTTTTTTCTCCTCTTATTTAGTGAAAACAAATTTCACTAAGTATATGTATCATTCTGCCACAGAGCAGTCATGGGAGCAAAACAGAACAGAAGAGCTAAACTTTGAAATAGTTTTCATTGAAGGTTCTCACCTCATTGATAATCATGTTCATAGAATTATTTTTCCATAGATCATCATTCATTTGTGGAGCAAAACTTTTAAGGAGAAATCTTCTAATGGGAAGTCTGCACGTGCTCCTTCTCCCATCACCAAAGATTGTTCAAAGCTTTTCAGAGCTCAGGAGGTCAGGGTAGGGAAGGAGGATAGGCTGCTCTGTTGCTGGGCCATGTGGCACAATTCCACAAGTGGCTATCGTTTTCTGACCACTAGTGAAGCTCTTGGTTTTCCTTTATTTGGTAGATGCTAGCCTTTGTGCACTAACACTGGGGGAGCTAAGGCTTGCACTAGCAAGGAAAACAAATCTTCTTGGTTTTCCTTTTCTCTAAGACACTAGCCTTATCTCCCCCAGTATTATCATTCAGCAATGAAAGGAAAACCAACAGATTTGCCAATGTTATCTTTTATTCAGAAAAAGATGGGAGGAGGGAAAGAGGAGGCCCAGGCAGCTATTGGAACCCAAACGGGTGGGAAACATAGCATGAAGTTTCTCAGAGTGTGGGGGAGGACTTGAGGCCTGAGGCAGATGGGCTTGTGCCTGCACTAGGTTCCCCATGGTCCTTCCCTCCCCAAGGTACTCCATGATTCACACATTCGTTTAACAATTCATCAGGGAGAGCAGTGATAGGAAATTGTTGGGTAAAACACTTCACTTAATGACATCATGACATGTGATTATAATGGACAGGTTCCATTATGGTCAGATCTTGAACACTACCTGTAATTCGAGGACAACCTGTAATTCTTTGCTGTCTTCTAGCCGATGTTCAAATATTTTAGCCCAGATTTTACAGCCCTGCATATATTAGCCTCAGCCAGCCCTGGTAATTCAGGGACATTCTCTGACAGCCATGTCCTGTGCCACCAGAAGTAAGGACTATCAGACTTAAGTAGTGGTGCAGAAAATAAGGTTGTTCTAGCTCTTGCTTCTTTTTGAAACTTTTCCTTTTCATCTCTACCTATAGTTAAAAAGGAGAATTAAACAGGATTTAAAAAAGGGGGATGTGAGAGTAAGTTTTATCCGTCCTCAATTTTATCTCTAGTGGCTCCAACCCTGATCTATTTTTTTCACTTTTCAGCCTAAAAATACCCCCAAAGCCTACAATTTTTAGGATATAAAATGACATTATTATTTATTAAATTTATTATTTATTAAATTTATTGGCCGTCCATCTACCTGCAGGGCGACATGATTCCTAGCCACCTTTTCACCTAATATTAGTCTGCAATTGGATATTTATTTTGGAATTAGTTTTAAACCTATGTCTTTTAATCTTACAGACCGAATAAGAACATATTTAAGGACTTCTCACTTAAAGTGTTCCCATGCTTTCTCTTTAATGCTGTACAGTTATCTGCCATATTACACTAATATTCACTGAATTTTCCTTCACAGAAATAGAAAATTTAAGCCTCTGTTTTGCAGCCTATATTGAACAGTAATAGAGATGATGGTGATGGTGATGATGATACCACCTACAAAGCTGAAGAAAGAGCAGAGAAAACTGTTTTGTTGGTTGAAAAGGCAGAAGCAGAGGGTGAAACAGCAGTAAAAAATAGATGCTTAGTTTCAGATGCTAGTTATCAAAATGGAAGGAACTGTCTTTCCTCTTCTTCTGTGTTCTCAGTCCAGTGATCCTAAATTCATTTTTCACCTCCTGATCTTCAGAAAAAGCACCTGTGCTACAAGAATAATTGCAAATTGTAATATCTCCTTTCTTAAAGTCAAAGCTGCAAATATTTTGCTGTCAGAGGTTGATAACAAATTTGTCCATCTGAAAAGCTTTTCTGTATAACAAACCAACTCCTGTGGTGCGTGTTATTGTTTTATTTGCAATGCCCAAATGTCAGTAAATAAATGTGATAGTTTGTAGCTGAATAGAGCAAAGTCTAGGAGAGTGTATGGCTAAATATCCTGAAGTTATGCATGTTGAGGTAAACATGACACTGTTTGCCCTTGCTTTTCAAATACCAGCCTTCTTGTATCTCACAAATAACTTGATTTCTAGCATAAATAAAGGTTGGAAGATCTATTCTTGATTATGTTTTTCCTTATACCCCAGGAATCATATAATATTTTATCTGGGATAGCCAGGGATTATCCATATAGAGATTTCTCACAGATAATGGCAGTATATGATCTGATTCTAAAAACAGAATTTCATTGGAAGAAATCTCACAAATAAAATGTAAGAAGCAGTTAGGTTGCCTTCCCCAAAACCTGGGAAAGCAATTATCTGTACTTAAAATCTCTTTGATCTAAGTGGCAACCAATGTTTTCTCTCCCAAATTTGTTCATAGGAAACTTCTTAAATAAGAGTTTAGGATTTCATTTAATTAGATTTTTCTAACAATATACTCAACTGTTTTGTAGGTCTCTCTATAAACAAGGTATGTGTACTCAGAAACACAAAAACATAGTTAAAGTGGTTGGATAGTGCCACCTTTGATATGGGAGACCAGGCTACAAATCCTGTCTGGTACCTACATTACCTTGGGTGAAGACCCCTAATGTTTCACATTCACTTGTGTGAGTGACATAAACTAGAAGACTCATGCTGGCTTGGACATTGATCAGATTAAAAAGATCCATGTCAGATTCAGGGATCCAGGACAATCTGATGGTAAAAGGACTACTAGAACAAACCATACCTGGACAAGACAAGAGAACCTGGAATTGATTGAATGCTATTACAACAGTAGACCTAATAAGGGAAAATATATGACAACAACATAAAAAGAGGGAATATGAAAAGCTGGAGAAATACCAAGGCCTGAAGAAGGAACTAGAGAGGATATGGAAAGTAAAGACCAAAGTGGTCCCAGCGGTAGTAGGAACATTTGAGGCTGAGAGTCCTACGCTGAGAGAACAGCATCAGCGTTCTCTCTCCAGAAGAGTGCAGTGCTAGGAAAAGCTAAGATACTGTGCAGAATCCTCAAACTCCAGGCCTCTGGTACAAGATCCAAGATTGAGGAAGACCACCCATAAGGATGAGAAAGATTTTTTTCACACATATACATATACACATATATACAACATGGATGCACAAACACATCCTGAGAGAATATTTGTAGCTCAGGGCTGACCTTAGGTATGTTTGGTTTAATGAAGACAAGGACTAGGGGTGATGTAATAGCAATGTTCCAATATCTAAGGGGCTGCTATGAAGAAGAGGGGATCATCTATTCCCCAAAATACCTGAAGGCAGAACAAGAAGCAATGGATGGAAACTAATCAAGGAAAGAACCAACTTAAAACTAAGGAGAAATTCCTTGACAGTTAGAACAATTAATCAATGGAATGGCTTGTTTCCAGAAGTTGTGGGAGCTGAAGGTTTTTAAGAAGATATTGGACAACCATTTGTCTAAAATAGTATAGGGTCTCCTGCTTGAGCAGGCAGTTGGATTAGAAAACCTTCAAGATCCCTTCTAACTCTGTTATTCTGTTTTGTTATTCTGTTCTGTCCTGTCCTTGGTACTCCCTGTGCTTAGTTGTTTTCTTGCAGATGTTTCATTACCAAACTAGGTAGCATTACCAGCAATAGGTAGGTTTGTTTTCATTTTATATACTAGTAGCTTACCCTTGGTGGTTCTTTGAGTGGGCTGTTGTTTACTGTTAGCTTACTTGTCTGAGTAAGAGCACCCAGCTCTGAGCACATAGGACCCTACACACACACACACACACACACACACACACTTTAAAATAGATGGAGGAAATGTTCTTCTTCTGAAAACTTAGCTTGGATTTGGGAAATTTTGACATATGAGAAGTAAATCACTGGGCCAAAAATTTTAATAAGGAGTTTTGAAATGTTTTTTTTTAAAAAATGATTTTAAGCCTGTTTTAGTTTTTGTGTATTTTCATGTATTTTTTTACTCATTATAGCAGAAAAGCACACCACTCTATCTCAATAGCTTTGACTACAAGAGGTTCTAGGAGCTAAGAAAATCATCTTGAGGTAGTAGGTTTTTCCCAGGTCTTTATGAACTGTATATATGCTGAATTTGTTTTGTTTCTTTTTTCTGTCATGTTTTGATTATAAGGTGGAAGCATCAGAGATAAATACAAAATAGGAGTATTAAAAACACTCAGAAATAATCTGGATAATTTGGCCCTCATGGAAACGCTGCATCTATGGATCACATTGAAAAATAGTTCTGCTGCTTGAAGGCATCTACAGCAACAAAAGCTGGGTGACCTTAAGGACCACAGTAAACTGTTGTGTTTGTGTGAGGTCGGAGACACTTCTTCTGAATCAATTTTGCAGGCGTTTACAGTTCTGCAAAGTCAGTATTTCTGTGCAGAAGAGAACTGTGCCTCCTGACTTTTTCCTTTAAGGAAAACAAATCTTGCAAATCACAAATGTCTTCCTCCCCAGAGGAAAGAAAATTTGAGTTTAAAAAAAATAATGCTGGAGAAAATGAAACTGACAGCTCAAGAGAGCACATAGTGGACTAAAGGTTACCTATCATAGACAATAGGAATTCTCTTTTTGCACATTGAGAAGTGGGTACTGTTGCTCATTTACCTGAATTAAAGTATCATATACTGCAGCAATAATTGAACCTAACTACTTTGTTCTGTCAGGCACACTTCAATATACCCCAAACATACTTTTATGATTTGCAAAGAGTAATGGCACAGTGATCAGCAGCACTTACCTCTTATTTGCTAGGCCAGCCGGACTAGTTCTGGGATACAAAAATGCATAAAACTCTTCCTTTCTGCCATCAAGTTCCATCTAAATTGTTGCAGCTCAGGTTTGATCACAAGAAGGAAATTGTAGAAATTAGCAGTTAAAGAATTAAATATATTTAACGTTATGGATATGGAACCAATTTTGAATTGATTTTAAATGGCTGACTGTAGGGTCATTGTTCTACACCCCTGAAAATTTCATAAATAGAATGATGCAACATTGGATATTTTTACGTCCTCCCCACCCCAACCAAAAAAGATTTCTGCAGCAAGAGAAAACTGGTTAAAAATTGATGAGAAATGGTGCTTGATTAAATGATTAGGGATGAATACTAATGCTAATCTAAGTGACATGGGAGAAGGACTTCTGTACCTACTTATATTAAAGATATATTTTGGCTATCTTAGAGAGGCATAGATATAGTGTCCCTCCAGAACAGTCAGGTTTCTTGCTTTCTTTTGTGTTGACAGTTTTATAATTCAATGTTTTAAAATCTGGCTATAAGGTGGCAAATAATACAGCATTATAATATGGTAGCTAAAAGGTAATTGTCAACTGTTGTATCAGAGTTCATCAGAACATATTACATTTCTGGTGGAATGTACAAAGATTTCTACTCTGGATGACATTTATAGAAAGTCTCAACTTCCATGTGAGACTTTTTTCCCACCTAATAATTATCACACAGTGCTAACTGCAATTGCCAATATTTTAAAAGAAAGGTTTTTTTATAGGCAAAATGTGCCAGTCAAAAGTCATTTCTCCACTAGTAATGACTTTATAACATTAGCAAGCCATTGTTGAAGTAGTATAAATTTTGCCCTTGTTACTGCTATTTTGGCACAGTTGGAAGTTTCTGGTAGGAAATTACTAAAGTGTTATTCACAATTTTTTACACCCAGAGTATTATACGCAGCATCCTAAATGAACATTCAAGAATCAATCACATTTTCATGTTTTAATACGTAGTTGGGGTTGTTCTAGGAAAAAAAGGCTGTAGCCCTGAACAGGTAAGAGTTTAGGGGAAAAAAATGAATGTAAGAATGAAATAGTTGATGAGAGAGAGAGAGAGAGCAGAGAAAGCCACAATCAATCAGAGGGATCATTTGAAAGATCTTTGAGAAGAAAAAAGAGCTTTGCAAAAGCAAGACATTGGGCTGAGACCAAAAGAGGTCAAAACCCTGTCAACATCAGGAGACCAGAAAAAAAAGGAGTAGGGATTTAGGATGAATGACGTCTCAGCACATAAATGAGGAGAAACCACAGAGGAATCTCGAGTGAAGCAGTCAGAATATATAAATTTGTAAGTAAAATTAAATTCCTGTCTTTCTTTGGTCAGCATAAAGCATAAAGTCAGGAAACTATATTTGTTTATTTATTATTTTATTTGCATGTATAAGCAATACAACAACAGTTTGGGAGAGGAATTTGCTATAAAGTTCTAGAGTTAAAGGAGAAAATACAACATTCTTTAATTAAGACATTTTCAAGAAGACTACGTCTATCTTTACATTCTATCTATCTATCTATCTATCTATCTATCTATCTATCTATCTATCTATCTATCTATCTATCTATCTATCTATCCATCTATCTATCTATCATCTACCTACCTACCTACCTACCTCTATCTATCTATCATCATTTTTAAGAAGGACATAACAATAAAGCAATATAAACTTTACTAAGTTTTCTTTCTGTATTGTTTTAAAATATTTCAGTCTGCTTTATTTTTTTGTTGTTGCAAATATTCATGGACTTATGTATCATCTGTCAAATATATTAAACCAATTTTCTCTTAAATTACAACAGGGGGTCAGTTTTAGTGAATTTTTCAATAAATCTTTCCACTGTAATGTATTTTTTTAAAAAAACAAACAGATAGTTTATCATGCAACGTTTTACTTGTTCTCTCTGTCTATCTGATTTTAATAGCAATTTATATATTTGTCCTAGTAGATTGTCTCGATTGTCTTTAAGAGTTTCAAATTTTATCACTCATCTCAAAAATCTTTCTTCATTCTTAAGTTGCTTTCATCTTCTAGCAACCTGTAAATACACAAACCACAGTACATTTTGATTTCAACTGATTATTCTTGCTGTATCATTATTCTGTTTCAAGAGTCTGGATGCACCATATTTGCATAAGTAATTACCTTTCCTTTCAATAATTATTTCCAAAATAGAAAGCATTTATGGGCGAGCTAAAAGCAAGATTGCTGGATTTATCATTGCTTTTGTGGAATTTTATCACCCCCTCCCCAGTTCTGTCTTACACTATATCTTTTTAAGTGTTTGTCTCTTTTTTTTGGTACTCTTATACCATAAGTATCTAAGAAGTCCATTAGTTAGGCTAAGACCTTCTAATATGGGTACATTTCTATTCAAGGATTTTATCCATTCAAGTACCTATGACAAACAACTTGCATAATAATACAATTTAAAATTTGGTGGAGGAAGTCCACCTCTGTTTTTTGAGTCTTGCAAAGTTTTTTTTTTTTTAATTTCTACCCCACTTCAAATAAATTTATTTAAACATTTGACTGTATTATTCTTTACTAATCTTGCACAAATTTTCTGGGATTGAAATTGGCACCATTTGAATTTTTTTAAAAAAAGTTTATATTGGCTAATACATTCATTTTAATAGTCACAATGGTTGCTAGTTCTCACATTCCATTGCAGTACCTCGACTCATTAAAAATGCTTATAAAATGTTCCATTTGCTTTGATCTTTTCCATTTGCTATTTATATATACTTTTTTATTACTGCAGATATAAAGGGCCATTCTATATTGCCAAAAAAAAAAGTGTCTAAAGAAATTATCTCTACCTCTTTTTAAATTGATATATTATGTTGTGTTTATTATAAATGTTGTCTTTAATATTCTTCTTGGGAATATACCCCGTTTGTTTCCTAGGTATTACGTCTGGAACACACTTCTTTAACTGTTCATTTAATACTGTAGTAAAAAAAAAAAAAGTACTCAACATTCCACAAGATTGGTCAATATGATTGTGGTTTCTTCAGATGATTTCCTTTTTATCAATCCAAGTTAGATATGCTCCTTCCCCTGTTTGTGGTATTATTCTTGTCTCTGTTATTTTATTCATTGTTTTTGTCAGAGGTTCTAGGAGTTCATTTTCCAGTTCTTAATTATATTGAGCAATGAGCCCAACTGGGCCTGGTGCCTTTCCAAGCTTAATTCATTTCACTGCTTCTCTGATTTCTTGAATAGTTATAGCTTTAGTTAATATTTGTCTGTGTTGTGCATTGCCATCTTTGAGTTCAAAGTCCTTGATATCAATTTATTCATGCTTGCTTCATCAATATGAGCCTTAGCATAAAATTTCCTAAAGTAGTTCTTTTGCAATTTCCAATCTTGCATAGAACAGTTTACTTCTTTTTGATATTGTGCAGCTTTCTCTTTCTAATTTGGTATGCCAACATTTTCCCTGGTTTGTTTGCATCCTCCAAGTGGTTTTGTTTAGCATATGTTATCTTCTTTTGTAATTCTTCTGTTTCGAGTAAATCTAGTTATTGTTTAGCATTTTGAAATTATTTCATCATTTTCAGGTTGAATCTCAAATATGCTTCCTGGTGAGTCCTGAAGTATTGAGATATCAAATGCCAAGAGATCAAGTCATATGTTGTACATTCAGCTTAGCATTCCAGCTGATCTTTTAAGAGCTCACACCTCATTTACACCTGCAAATTATATGTTTGTGCATGCATGGGGGGGGGGTCATATTTATATATATATACTGTAATACTTATTCTGCATAAAAGACAGCATTGCAGCAATATATATTTCAGAATGGCTTTGAAAGTTAGAAAGGGTGTCCTGAAGTACCTAAGAAGTATTTCTTGTGTCCCTTCCATTAAACGATATCATCTTGTTGGACCCCAATTTCTATATGGAACAGCATCCCTCCAGAGATCCGAGTAGCCCCTATCCAATTAGACTTTTATTGCCCTTTGAGCTGGATGGTTAGGTGGTTAATGTTAGCTTTTTAATGAGTTGTGTGTTGGGTTGTAACCTTGGGTGTTACAAGACAACTTTTGTAAGATGGGTAACTGTATAAATTGTTTAAATAAATGTGCAGTTTCTAATGTTTCAAATCCTTATTTATATATGTAACCCTAAATCTTCCAGTTGCCGTCCACCCCCTTGAAATGAATAGTTGTCACTGTAAGAGGAGGCACATTTATACCTTTTAATTTATGGTAAAGCTTGCTTTGTTAAATGTTTGTTCTTTATGGATTTATTGGTAATATCTGTATTGCAGACAAACTTCACCCCCAGCCTTTCTCTCTAAGTAAAGGATGCTTAAACTGAACAACCTTCTGTAATATAAGCAAATGTCATAGAATTGTAGGACAAAGGATTTAGAGTACCTTCTATTAAGATGGTGCCATCTACTTTATAGGTAACAACAGCTATAAAATGTGATGAAAAATGAATAAGCTGATAAATAAATTTTGTCTCATACACTTTATTTTGGCACATTTTATACACAAGAGCTCTTTTTGTTTATTTTCTGGCTGTATCTATACTTTTTCATATAGATTTAGTAACATAATATTTAAATATGATTTTCAGAATTCAGCATAATGTTTCATAAAGCATCTATCTCATATGTCACTTTATATTCTTGCTAGTTCCAAAATTAGCATTTAAGTTTGATTAATATTTATCACTGCTGGAGCTATTCAAAATTTATGAAATAACCAGAAAGCCAAGTTAAAGTACTTTTTTTTTTAAAAAAAAATGAGAATTCTTAATAAACTCATACCTTAA
This sequence comes from Azemiops feae, assembly GCA_023970755.1. Taxonomy (NCBI): domain Eukaryota; kingdom Metazoa; phylum Chordata; class Lepidosauria; order Squamata; family Viperidae; genus Azemiops; species Azemiops feae. The sequence goes on along the minus strand of JALGBA010000062.1, from coordinate 2,830,754 downwards.
ATACAATAATCTTTTTCCCTATTTTTAATTTAATGAGGCCTCTCCAAGACCAAGAAAATATTAATTTAATTTTAAATAAACTTAGGATAATGTCAGAATGGTCACTGTTAAATATTCCTCCAATTACCTATTTCTTAATGGATTTCAGGAGTTATCTTTCCCATGTCTGTATGCTGTACATCCCCCCCATTGGGCTTTACTTTGATATATTGATGTTCATCTCTCATTATCATCAATCAGCTTTGGCTGGAGAATTAGATTGATTAACTAATTCTCAATCTGCCACCATTCTTTATGGAATCTGGGTGGTACACAGTACACACAAATGCAACAAAGCAACTACATTAACAGCACAGTAATAAAAATTAAATTCAAATCAGTTCCAGGAACAAAAGATTGCCACAAAGAAAAATGATAACATGAAAAATAAAACCCAAGATAAGTACCATTGTCAGTCATTCAAATAAGGACACTGGCAACCAATGTAGTGACTTTGATATATCAGTGGATTTTCCTGCCAATAATTTTGCTGGTGCATTTTGCATGAGTAGCAGCTTCCAGGTACTCTCCAAAGGGACCCTCTTATACAATACTTTGCAATAATCCAAATGAGCAGTAATCAAGGCCTGAATTACTGAAGGCATTTTGATCTACATAGGGTGTATAAAGCAGGAAAAAGGCGCCTCTATCCTTAATTTACATATGCTGATTAGGAAGGAGTTGCTTAGATGACCCCTTAGTTCAAGAATCACATCCTTTGGAGAATCACAATCTCATCCTGATTACTACTGGGGCCAGAATACCTGCTTCTCCTACACAGAAAAGAAGACTGAAACCTTAGCATCCCACACTGGAAATTTGACTGGAACCACCCATTCAAGTAAAATTGGAATCATTACCAAATAGGATCTTTGCCTCCTAAACCTTGTACATGGACTTATAGGTTGCCACCATGAATTATATTAATCTTTTGATATATTGAACACTGTCAAGAAATCTAATGTTAGAAATCTTAGCCCTGCCCACATCTCAGAAGCCTAGCATAAAGAATGTCTTCAATTATATCATTCTCCAGAGGAATTCCTCTATGTTCTTAGACTTACAAATTGCCATTGCACATATGTTTTAGGCAAATTTTCAAAATGCATCTTTTTACACTGGCCTTCCCAGACATTAATTTTCTCTCAGATTTATCCTTTAATAGAATGTTTTTATCCCACTTTATTATCATTTCCCCTTTTTTCAGAATTAATATATCTACTTAGTAATGCACTTTGCAATACTTGGTATGGAAATATTTTCAACATGACGTTATACTGCAGTTTTGATTTACTGCTCCATCACTGCTTTATTCCCTTGCACGATACTTTATTTGAACTCCAAATTCAAAAGTTTTGCCCACCTTGCTCTAAAGAGAATATAATTTTTTTCTTATATTTCTATGCCTTATGTAATTTATTTATAATTTGATTATATTACCTTGCTGACATCTCCCTGTGCAAAAATGTTATTGTTAAATTGGAATAGAGCTTAAATGCTGTGACAGTGGTAACATTGATTGGACACAGAAATCAGCTTTGCCATCACTGTAGTCATATCAGACAGGAAATACAATGTAAGCATTTAATTTGTGTCCAGCAGTTGTTCAACTTTGCTGGGGTTTTAAAGTTTGATTTCTGTGTTATATAAGCAGATAATCATTTATCCTCTAGCCTTCAACTATATCTTATTTCATTCTCCAAACATTAATACCTGCTGCATTTTCTTTTCTGAGAAGAGAGAGAGAGAGAGAGAGAGAGAGAGAGAGAGAGAGAGAGAGAGAGAGAGAGAGAGAGAGATTGTTTTATGTGTTAACTGTATTTCTTTTTTCTTAGAGTAATGTTTCTTTTTTCTTTTTTAAATAAATGGGGAAAATGTACTCAGTGTATTGCATTCATTAAGCCTTCTTCAAAGATATAAAATAATGTGAAAGCTCTATTATAAGATTGCAGGGTTGAACAAAATAAGGTTTATGGAACCACTGTGTGAAACTCCATTGATAATCAGCAAGAAATAGCCAGACATTTCTTTTGTTAGAAAAATTAAAGTAAATGGCCCCAAAATGTTAGATATTAGAGGAGAAAAAGATGATATCTGAAGATCAATTATCTGGACCTTTGTTCAGTGGACTTCAGACGCAATGAACAAAATTTCATTCAGACCTCACTTCATATAATAAAAAATGTCCATTGTTTCTGAAGTGGTCCAGACCATTCATGGAAAGTGTGTTATTTACATCATTTTATATAATTTAGCAATGTAATTGACCTCTTTATGCAAATGAAATTGCATAAAACAATAATTATACATACTTACTCAAATGAGAAAATTGTTTCAAATTATGCAATTTCAGATTTAATGGACATTTGGATTTAATGGACCAGCCTTTCCTTCAAATACTCTGTTCGCTCAAGATTGTACTGCATTATTTGTTTTGGATAGAAAATAAAAGTGCTACTTGGGAAATAAAGTGGGAATGTGAAAGAACTATTAGGATTCCTTCACCCCCATTTTCAGCAGAAGCTTAAGGATTGGCCATCACATAGATTAGGAGAATCCAGCAAGATTTATCAGGCCAGTTCCCTGGAGGCACATAGCACTCTCTTCATATTAAATTGTCATACATAAAGACAGCACAATTACCAGAACTGAGAACTCTTGTTAGATTCCAAGTAAAAGCTATGCCTCTTTAAAATTTTCTATGCATTAAAGAAAGGTTGGAGTATGGCTGAATGGATGGTCCTGAAAGCATAATCACTTTGGGGGAATGAAATATCTCAGGTATCCTGCAACTACCAACTCGTCTTCTGGTTTTTCTCCTGAATGATTAGAATAGGAGAAAATCTGAAAGTTGAGGGTTCCTTAAATTGAGGATATCTTTGTTATAGTCTGGATATTGCATTTGAGGCTAGCAGATTGTCTAGGCTGAATTCGGGGATGTACTGAGCACCGAGAATTTTATATGGCATGCTGTCACACTCACGGGCAAAATTAAATAGATTATATTTTTCAATACCTTTCAGTACCTGGAAAGATATTGGAAAAGATAATCAAAAAAGAGATCTGCAAACATCTAGAAACAAAGTTATAACTAGAAGCCAGCAGGGATTTGTTAAAAAGAGATCATGCCAAACCAATCTTATTTCATTTTTTGACAAAGTGACTATATTAGTAGACCAGCAAAATGCTGTAGACATAGTATACTTAGATTTCAGTAAGGCATTCGACATTATTATTACCATTTATAAAACTTTAATAAGACTACACCTGAAATACTGCATCCAGTTTGGTCACCACATTACAAGAAAGATGTTGACACTTGGGAAAAAGTGCAAAGAAGAGCAATGAAGATGATTAAAGGCCATATTAAGAATTTGGGCATTATTAGTTTAGAGAAAAGAAGGAGTAGGAGTGACATGACAGCAGTATTCCAGTATTTGAGGGGCTGCCACAAAGAAGAGGGGGTCAACTTATTTTCCAAAGCACCAGAGGGCAGGACAAGAAACAATGGTTGGAATCTAATCAAGGAGAGAAGCAACCTGGAATTAAGGAGAAACTTCCTATCAGTGAGAACAATTAACCAGTGGAATAGCTTGCCTTCAGATGTTGTGAGTGCTTCATCATTGGAGATTTTTAAGAAGAGACTGGACAGCCACTTATCTGAAATGAATAAGGTCTCCTGCTTTAGACTAGAAGACCTCCAAAGTCCCTTCCAGCTCTATTCTGAATTGAATAGTACTGTAATTGCAGGTAAAATGGACTGGTGAAAAAATAGCTGAAACATGACATTACTATTTCTGCAGACCATATGATTTTCTTTTTAATTCTTGATGTAGAGAAAGTAAGCCCATGCTGATTCTGTAATTCATTATTTCCTGCATTATCTTGTTCTCTAGCTTTGTGGATATTATTAATATGGATACTAAAAGACAATATTTGTGAACTAAAAGATATTGAATTAGTGCTGTACTTTTTAGGTTTAAAATTCAACTTTAATAGCATCTCTATTTGTTGGCAATCATGTAGCATTAGCTTGGAATCTAAACCAATAATCACAACTAAATAACATACAGTAAGATTATATTGTAAAAGTGCTTAGCCGAAGAGATTAATATCAAGTATTATAATACAGGTAATCCTTGATTTACAACAGTTTGTTTAGTGACTGTTCAAAGTTACAACGGCACTAAAAATGTAACTTATGACCGTTTTTCACAGTTATGACCTTTGCAGCATCCCCATGTTCATGTGATCAAAATTCAGATGCTTGGCAACTGATTCATATTTATGACTGTTTCTGTGTCCCAAAATCATATGATCACCTTTTGCGACTTCTGACAAGTAAAATCAATGGGGAAGCCAGATTTACTTAACAGCTGGGTTACTAACTTATCAGCCTCAGTGATTCACTTAACAACTGTGGCAAGAAAGATCGTAAAATGGAGCAAAACTCACTTAACAAATGTCTTATTTAACAACAGAAAATTTGTGCTCAATTGTGGTCCTAAGTCAAGGACTACCCGTATAAGTCTATACATGTAAGAGGAGATCTGGATTGTTCAGGCCAGACCTACTGAAATCAAAAGGGCTTTATTTATTTAAGTATCCTTGATTTCAATACATTTATTTTAAGTGCAATTAACACTAAATGAGGATCCAGTGTGGGGCTGTTCTGTTACAGAATAACAAGAAGATGGCCTGGGTGGAGTTCAGATAGCTCATGGATGTGAAGATTGCTCTACCATTACCAATAGAAAACTTACAAATAATGATCAGCTTGCTACCTTTTCAAATTCTATTCATGCTCCCTGGGAAGGAAAGAAAAAGGTAATCAATGGGAGTCTGAGATGAGCTGTCAATTATGACTTGAAAAAAAAGGTTATCAATGAGTCTTTGGTGTATTAAATTGAGTACAAAGGAACAGAACGTGCTCCATTTCCAGTCTCTGTCCTCTCAATAAATAATGAGTTTCTACAATAGTCTCAAAATATTGACAGGAGTTTCTATATCTGGACTGTAGCCAAGGGTAATCTTTCTCAAGTTTTCTGAGTTCATCCTGTACTTCACAAGCTCAATCCTCCTTTCCCCATTGCTACTTTTCCCAACTGGATTTACTAGGCATTTCTCATTTAACAGGACTTTTTTTTCTTCCCCCTAAAAAGTGTTTCGGAATATATAGGACACATATATGATAAATATTTCTATTCAGACCATTAAGGTACTGTTTCTTCTTTTCTATATTTGATGAGCTGCTTTGGATGCTACTTTGCAGTGGGGCAGAAGAGTTTTATTGCAGTGGCTTTCTCTTTATTTTTCATCAGTGTTTTCTTCTTCTTCTTCTTCTTCTTCTTCTTCTTCTTCTTCTTCTTCTTCTTCTTCTTCTTCTTCTTCTTCTTCTTCTTCTTCTTCTTCTTCTTCTTCTTCTTCTTCTTCTTCTTCTTCTTCTTCTTTTCTTTTCTTCTTCTTCTTCTTCTTCCTTCTCTTCTTCTTCTTTCTTTCTTCCCCCCCCCCCTTTTCTTCTTCTGTCTTCTTCTCTTTCTTCTTCGTCTTCTTCTTCTTCTTCTTTCTCCTCCCCCACCCGCCCCCCCTCCTCCTCCTCCTCCTCCTCCTCCTCCTCCTCCTCCTCCTCCTCCTCATCATCATCATCATCATCATTACCACCACAATTTAGAAAAAAAATGAGTTTTCCATTGACTATTTTTTCCAGGAGCCTAGAAAATAGTTTCTTCCAGAAAACTATTTTCTTCCTTCGTTCCAAACACATCTCTGAGTAATATTTCTATGAGCAGTCTTGAAGGGAAGTTCAAGTTTAACTGTAGTCACAGCGAGTTCTGAGTCATGCTATACATTTGTGACTGGATTATTTGTCAAGGTCAGATACATTTCCTCTCCTTCTGAATCCTCTAAGATTCCCAGTTGCCAATAATAATATTCTTGCTCTGTGAGTGGAATGGACTGTCTCTAAATTTGATATATAAATAAAATAAAATAATACAGTCATACAATATAAACCATTGGTTCTCTGAAAATTAATATGGCATTCTACAGAGATGCATGCGTAGATCAATTTAAGAAGTGTACAAAATAGAGAAACATGGCCACTGATACAGTTGAATTTCATCTTTCTGCTTTGGTTCCCAAGAAGATCTCATGAAAACATTTTGTAGAAGATTAATATAAAGCTGTCTTTCTAATGTTTATCAATTGTTTTCCACCACCAGGTCCCGTTAGTATTCCTCTAGATGCTCATTAATTCAATATGCTTGAATTATTATTTGCAATATTTGTAAATGTTCTACTAACCGCAAGCAATATCTGTCTCTTAAATTGACTTCAGTGGAATCAGGATTTCCCCTGAATGATTTAGCAACACAAATGGAAAAGGGCTACTAAATTTAGCTGAGATTTTTGAAAAGCAGAATTCCTTCTCTGGTCACACGCAATATGAACATGTCATAATATCATTTGACAACTAATTTACCTATGGTCAGGCAAATTTCCAACCATTTATAAAACACCATGGATGAAGCACATTTTAACAAGAATGAGTTAAATTGCAGTAGGGTGCTTACTTCATAGAACTTCAACATGGGTTATGAAAGGCATATAAAGCAAGCAAAGCAAGTATTTCCAGCAAAGTAAATAGGATACAGCTTGATGCAATTGCTTAAACAATTAAGGATGCAAAGATAAAAGTGTATACTACTTAGTTCTTCACTTAGGCCATCAAGACAGAAAAAGAATTCAAAGGCAGGGAATATTGATAGATAGGTGGAAAATTTCAAAATAATTTAACATGGAGAAGGACAGAGTAAGACCTGGTAGTGTTACTTGAGTTTAGGAAGTTAAAATAGTGCATGAGAAAGACAATGACTTGGGTCTTGGGGGAAAAAAGATTATTCAGCCAGGAATAAGGCCTTGCTCATTCTGTACTTCAAAAACTGGATTTAATTTTGGATTGTTCTCTTGACATATAGTTATTTACATTAACAAAGACATCTTCACTTTCTAAAGAATTTGACCAGATCTGTTACTATACATGATCTTATTTCTCTCTCTCTCGTAGTGGTTCACAAAACATTAAACTATCCATGCTACAGGCAATAGCCTCAAACAATAAATACACTATGGTTATTAATATTATTATTTATATTATTTATATTATTTATTGATCATCGCACAGTCAGCCAGATGTTCAGACTGGATTTGGCATTTTTGTCTACCTATCGAGTCCTTACCAAGGACCTGGGATAGGCAGATGTGGATGTTTGATGGTATTACAGATATCGTCGCAGGATGGAAGCAGTTGCTAGCAAGGCTGCCTTTTATTATTATTATTATTATTATTATTATTATTATTATTATTATTATTATTATTATTATTATTATTATTATTATTATTATTATTATTATTATTATCATTATCATTATTATTATTATTATTATTATTATTATTATTATTATTATTATTATTATTATCATTATCATTATCATTATCATTATCATTATTATTATTATTATTATTATTATTATTATTATTATTATTATTATTATTATTATTATTATTATTATTATTATTATTATTATTATCATTTAGCATATGATGATATTACACAAGTCAGGAGACTACAGTGTTAATACAAAGTATTGTTTGGCTGCCAACAATTACTAGTTCATTCGGTTCATGCTCATGCGCTATTCAGAGTGGACCAAAGGGGGCAAACTAGTTCTACACTCAGAAGGCTTGACAGCATTCTACAGCATCATTTGGGGCTTTTCCTCCCACCAATGTTACCTCATATTTGGGTGTTGGATTTGGGCAGGTCTGGCACTGGTTGAATTTATACTGTCATTTGAAGTGAGCACCAATTTTTCCCACTGAAGTGGCACCTATTTATCTACCTCCATGTAACATGCTTTCAAACTGCTAGGTTGGCAGAAGCTGACGGGAAGTGACGGGAAGTCTAGCACAAAATCTTAGGATTGTAGGCTATACTTAGATGACATAATGCAATGCAAACCATGACTATACTTTAGTTACCCTTAGGTAAGATGGGTGGCCTATACATTTTGATAGATAGATAGATAGATAGATAGATAGATAGATAGATAGATAGATAGATAGATAGATAGATAGATAGATAGATAGATAGATAGATAGATAGATAGATAGATAGATAGATAGATAGAGACAGACAGACAGACAGACAGACAGACAGACAGACAGACAGACAGACAGACAGACAGACAGACAGACGGTGACCTTGGACAAGTCACTGTCTTTCAGCCCTAGGAAGGAGGCAATGGCAAATCACTTCTGAATTTTTTTCACAAAAACTTCTGGAATTAGTCTAGGCAGTTAGTATGAGTCAGCACTGACTTGAAGGCACCAAAATAACAACAACCAAGAAAAATACCAAGAACTAAGCTCAACTTAAAGAAGACCCTATGTTCGCCATGAAACCAGTGTTTTATATTAACAAATAAGCAAATGGAGAAGACTAGAAAATTATTTGAAAGACTGGTTTAAGAAAGGATAACTAAAGATGATCTGAGAATTGCACAAGATTAAACTAATCTACTTAATAACATTTTATGAAGGCAGGAAAAAATACATGATTTATAAGCCACATGAAAATAATATATACAAGTTACATGAACATGCAGAAACAGGGAAAGCTACATAATGTTTGGCAAAATAATTGATCCAGTAGGTCAGTACTATGTCCCCTTGCCTGAAAGTTGAAATATTTCTGTTCAACCTCTTTCACAAATTCCTAGGATTGTCCTAAGGCATGGGGTGTCAAACTCGCAATGTCATGTGACGTGTCGTGACGTATTGTGACTTTTTTTTCATTGCCGGCAATGGGGTGGGCGCAGTTTCAGCATGACGCATTTGGCCCGCGGGCCGGCAGTTTGACACAGTCCTAAGGACTGTGATAGTATCCCTAATTGATTTTCTTTCTGCATATAATTTTTAAATAATTATCACTTGCAGCCATCAGGGAATTATTCTGAAACACATTTATCAAAACAGGTTTCACATCAGTTATTTCTATAAATAGGCTATGTAGCTTAAGTAATGTAATTTTTCTTCATTCCTTTCTAATTCTTTTTCCGACTTAATATGTTGTGATTAGAATTATAATAATTAATACTGTATTATTTTGGAACTCCTGAGAACAAATGTTTAAAAGACTAATTCTTCATTTTGCATTTTGTTTGCAAACATACTCATGAAGCGTTTAATTTCCACAAACATTTAGTCCTGTTCATCTAACACTGGTTGGCATGCCTTTGAGTGAAATTATACTAGTAATAAGATATTAACCTACAATTATTTCAATTTCCATTATGAAACATTTGATGCCTGCTATATAGAGCTTTCTCCAGCTATTACATGTAGAGATGCATTGACTGAGATGTTCTCGAGACAAGTGATTTTTTAAAAAAAAAAATTCCATTTTTTCCCCCAGCTTTCCACTTTAGAACTAAGACATGTCATAGCTATGCCCTTTTGCTAGCAAGCCACCCATGAGGGGTGGGGCCGGGCCACTAAATCTGTCAGAGCTTCTCAAAGCCTTGCAGATAGGTCAAGCCAAAAATGAAATGGGCCAGCCAGCCAATTAAAACTGTTCCTGCATTTCACACAATTTAAAATGAGTCAGTGTTACTTTAAAACAGCAATCACAAACAATCAATTATATTCATTCAATCAATCTTTATTGCAGTCATAGACCAGCAAATAAAAGCATTAAAACAATAATGATAGTAAAAAAATAAAACACAGAAAGAATAATATATTGAGATTGGTGATGGATTAACTGTGGGCAGTTAAAGTTTGCCTAATTTTACATACAACAGAGTAGAATTTTGGAGAATTTGGAGAATTCTACCATGTAGAACTATTGTATGTAGAAGTAGAATTCAGAGAAACTATTTCATACCAATCTGATAATAGTAGTTGTACATAAAAAAGATCAGTATTTCCCTGATATTTTATTAAATACGATGTTATGAATTGAGTCTGTGAGTCCTTGTAGAAGATGCAGTACAGTAGGGCTATATTGTTATATTATTTTTTATTATTGTTATAATGAATGGCATGGTAGCCTAGAGGTGGAGCTCTTGCCTCACATTCAGGAGACTGTGAGTTTGATCCTAGGTAGTGGCAGATAGTTCTCTCTCTGGGAGCAAAGAGGAAATACCTGCTGCGAATTCTGCATAGGTATCAGGAAGGACATCCAGTCAGTTGCCTCAACTCCACCCAGATGCAAGGGATTACAGGGTCATTAAAAGAAAAAAAAAGTTATTATATATATTATATAATATATAATATATTCTATAATATATTCTATAATATATTCTATAATATATTCTATAATATATTCTATAATATATAATATAATAACAATATTTTAAAACTAAATACATTACAGTTAATATATATTGTTATTACCTCTAATGAGTCCAGTGGCTCCATTGCCTTCATGCTTCCATAGCAGTTCACCTCTAGGTAAGTGAAACATGGCTGGCACACGACCAGTGGTGGGATTCAGCCGGTTCGCACCACTTCGGCAGAACCGGTAGCTAATTTTTTGTTGCCCAGGCCCAGAATAGACTTCCGGAAGCGGCATCCACACAGAGAACCGGTTGTTCACATATTTGAATCCCACCACTGCACAAGACTCTTTTAATTGGCAGGCAAGCAAAGCCAATAGGCAGGGAAGAAAAGCATTTTAAAAAGCTGGCAGAAGTATCATGATTGATTGATCGATTTATATGCTGCCCATCTCACTAATACAGCAACTGTGGGCAGCGTACAATATTATAAAAAAATAAAAAGTGCTTAAAAGTTAAAATTGGAAAATTTGAATAGAAAAGTTAAAAGTTGATTGATGGCGATGAGGAGAGGAATGTGAGGTGAAACTATAGAAGGAGCTTTAACAAGTTGACTTGTGGGCAGTGAAGAGTGAGAGGTACAGTAGGAGAAGGTTTTGCTCAATGTTCTATAAATGGGTGAGAAATAAAAACATCAGCTGAGTTTCTGGATATCGTCTTGTTTGGGGAATCCTCAGATTTAACAACACCACTAGATAGTAATTCTGGAAATTGTACTGTCTATGATAACGGGCAGAATGATGATGTTGGGGAAAGCTAGGCCTGTTAAGTGCTACAAGAAAGATAACTGGAACAAAATTGGCACTTGAGCCATTTTAGAGCAACTTTCCAAAAGTAATTCATCTAGAAATGTTCTCCTTAATGTTCTGTATTTGTAGAGAAAATTAGAATACTGACTTTGTTCATTAACATTTCAAATCTCATTTAAATGTAAATTGTAATATTCTGTTTTTGTGCAAGACTGGGTAGTTAGTGTCATTCCTGAGTAATACGTAATTTGTTCCTCATTAGCTCTAAGAATAGATAAAAATGGGGATAAAGATAATGGATATGGTTAAAAATGGTTACATTGTCTAGATGAAGGATTTGAACAAGCATCCTCTGGATTTTATCCCTTCAGATAGTACTTTTGAAAAATTCCTACTAATTTATATTTCACATTTGTTATTAATTTATCCACCTGGTGTTACTTATAATAGCAGGGTGTGAACACACACACACACACACACAAAATGTTTTTCCTGGTTGATTCATGAGGAATTGGGTGTACTTCATTTTATTTTCATTCTGACTAAAGGCATTCGTAATCCAAAACAGTGAATCAACTGCAGTTTGAAAAATTGGAGTCTTTAACAAGAATTGACTGACCATATATAGCATATTTGCATACCAAAAGAAAAAAAAGATAACAATCAGTCTCCATTTGGCATAGGACCCTGAAACCATTTAAACAGACCTCTTTGATACTTGCATGAAAGAAGGTAGGAATTTCTTCGTACTTTCAAAAAGAAAACCTAATATCACTGGATATTAGGTTTATTAGGTTTTCTTTTTGAAAGTAGAAAATATCCCTACCTTATTACTTTTATGCAGAAGTTAATGTTATTTTTCCTCCCTGTCTCAAGGATGCTTTGGGGCATTCTCATATTATAAGGTTAATGCGATATTCAGAGACTGGATGGGTGACACAACCATTCATCACTGTAACTTAGGACAGAGGGAGATCTAAAGCAGAAAGAGTGTTGTAGATCAGTAGGCTTTGAATACAAGAATTCTGAATCATGCAAGGAACCCATGCATTGTACCGCAGACTCCCTACTTCAAATCTTTCTTTTTAATAAAAGAGAAACAGCAGTGTAGGTAGGGGCAAGAGAATGACTTTTCTTTTCTCCTTATGCTTTTATAATTCTTTGGGAAGAAAATTGCTAGAGAAAAGAGCTTCTCCCTTGTTTTCCCTTTGTTTCTATCCATCTCTCTCTCTCTCTCTCCTACACACACAGAGTACATAAATATTTTATAAATGTTGATTTTTTTATCTAAAAATAAATGGTCACAAACTGAAAAGTACAGAATCAGCAATTAAAAATACTCGGGCCGAGTGAGGAGGAGCCAGCTTTTTAACTGTCAATAGTACCAGGAGAATCATAATACAATATAAATAATAGCTACAGTATATTAAGTCGTTAGAATTAGCCATCTAAAGTTTTCTTCTCAATTTGGGAATTGACTAGATGATCAAATCTGGAATAGGGGCATCAGCAGTCCAGAATGGAATTAGATGGGTTATTTACCCTAAAACTGCTCTGCCTCATCCTAACAGCCAAGCATTTCTACTTATAAAGGAAATACAGTGATAAGATAATAGAGGAAATATAAATGTGATGAATACATAAATAAATCCATAAAATCAGGTTCAGCAACCAGGAATATCTATTTGTCCGATTCATTTCATTTAAAGCTTTGGTATAGAAAAATGCAAAAGGCAATCCAAGGTCACAAAAGTGAGATCCAAGCATACAAAGGCCAAGAATGGTTATAAATAATTTAGCACTTAGTTGACAGTTGTTGGCAACCCTGAAAAACAACCAAGCTCAAGCTTAAGTATTATATCTCATGTGAGTTCAGATGTTGCTAATTGCCTAAGACTGCTACACTGCTTCTTCTATGATGGTATCCGAAGAAGATGGGTCTTCCCTCTTTTGCTACATACACCAAATTATTCTGTGAAACTTTGAGTCAATACTCTCTTATCACCCATAATGTAGTAAAGTTTGGTGAATATGCACAAATAACTGAGTGTCAAACAAGATTGAAATTATCAAACCTGATTTATTTTTCTTTTGTCATGTAGAAATGAAATACTGACTCTTGTTACTTTAATACTTTATTTAATAAATGCTTAAGTGCCTTGAACTATTGGACTTCAGAGTAATTTCATAATTTTCAGAGTACATTCACTTTTTCCATTTCTAATCGTTGGGTGAGTGTTTCCTTTTTCCTTTGAGGTATTTAGCTCATATATGTTCTAGTTCATTTCTTCATTGACCCACTTAAATTCTGCCATACTGCCATTCTATTATACATCCGTCTGTCTGTCTAGCTCTATCTCTATTCTATCTGTCTATCTGTCTGTCTGTCTTTCTGTCTATGCATCCATATCTATCTATCTATCTATCTATCTATCTATCTATCTATCTATCTATCTATCTATCTATCTATCTATCTATCTATCTATCTATCTATCTATCTATCTATCTATCTATCTATCTATCTATCTATCTATCTATCTATCTATCTATCTATCTATCTATCTATCTATCTAATCTCTCTCTCTCACATGCACACACCTGAATTCTGGTGTTGTGTAAGGCCTTTGTCTCAAGTATTGTATTATACTTAATGCCCTGTATTCTGAACCAAGACCTGGGGGAGCAGCATTTGGCAATCTTTCTGATAAAAGTTCTGCCCCCGTGGTGGCTGTGGTGATGACGATGGTGGCATTGTTTTTTTTTTTTTTCTTTTATTAGTAGAAAAACAGCAGAAAAGGAAAGGAGGAAAAAACCAAAGAAAGGAGTACATGCAAAATTGCATATTTATCACTGTAATCCCTCATTCATCTATGTTACTCCTAATCTTTTTTTGTTAATATTATTATTACTGTTGCATAGGTTTTGTACTAAGGTGGAAATTCAAAGGATGAGATTAGCTATTGTGATTAAAATAAAAATAATAAGAACATAAAATACAATGGACATTATAGGAAAGGGGCACTCAAATAGTTCTCTCTCTCTCTCTCTTATTTTTTTCCTCCTTTTTTCTCTTTTCTTCTTTTTTTCTACGTTTGCCACTTCAGTATTTTTCTATTGCATTTTAAACCCCTATGATTATTGCTTGTTTCTATTTAAGTCTATTTTTAATGCAGTTTTTTATTTTTCTTCAAACACCATATTGTCTGTAAGAGAACTATTCCTTCACATTATTATGATGTGCTGTATGGGGGCACATACTCTTAGAAATGGTTTGGTAAAAGGTGAACCATTTATATCATCTGGAAAGAAACTAAAGTAATTTAGTTTGGATAAATTCTATCAAAGGAGCAAATTTCCCGAAAATGTGCAAAAATATAAAACAGTAATATGCAGTTTGTTACAGATCTTACAGTCATAAGTAATGTATTAAAAGTATGGGATAAATACAGAATAAAGATAAGTCTAAACTAGTTGCCAGTTAAGAAACAATGTGGTTTTTTTTTCCTTTTGATTTTAAAAATAACACATAAAATAATATATTCTTAATAGGATACTGCACTTTGGAGTTTTTAATCGCTCCCTGCTGCATGTAATGCTTTGGCATCTGTTAGCAAATTGATACAATGCTCCAACTATATTGAGATGCTTTTTTTAGAAAAAAAGAATTAATAAAAGCTGGGATGGTTAAAGGACAGAAATATATCAACATCTGATAGGTTTCTGAATGCTTCTTTTTAGGAAATGAAAGCCTGTGAATGGCAGGAGATTAGAAAACATATGATGTTCTCACTAAGTCATCATAGAAGTTATCGCTTAAGAAACCTTATCTACTGGTGTTTGCAGGGGGACGTGCAAATACTTTCAGTTTATTAACATGAACTGTGAGTTTTGTTGACGTGTGTGTATGATTGGTTACTTTCTGGTCATGGACCATAATAAGATATCTGATCTTACTGAAGCATAGAGGTTACAGTGTCACAGCAGTAGAAATGGTGAGAAGACATAATGACATATTTTCCCTTTCTTTGCACAAATATAATAGATTTCCCATGTCCATGCTTGGAAACAGTTATTTAGCAAGCTTTTCAGGCTGCAGCCTATTATTGTAAAACTATGTCCATTTTTTTACCTTTTATCTCTGTTTTAAATGTTTAAGAAAAAAGAGAAAAAGAATGGCATGTATTCCCTAACTGACAATGTAGGCTGCTTTAGCAGCATGCTAAAAACATTTTATACTTAGGATATTTTTTACAGTAAATTGAGACAGCACCAAGTCACTAATAAAATTTGTCATTGGGCCCTCTCCAAGTCTTATGCTATCTACATGCTTTGAAAAAGTAGTAAGAGACTCCAGACATTTTAATCTTCATGTATTCTTTATGACCTAGCAAGGTGCAGCAGCAAGATGGCTCTAGATCTGCTCTTATTTCAAGGGTTGCTAACATATACTTATACATATACATATATGTATACGTATATATATGTATGTATGTATGTATATATATGTGTGTGTGTGTGTGGGTGTGTGTGTGGGTGGGTGTGGGTATCTGTGGGTGTGGGTATGTTTGTATGGTAGACAGACAAACAGACAGACAGATAGATAGATACATTGATACATTGATAGAGATAGATACATTGATAGATGATAGATAGATGATAGATGATAGATAGATAGATAGATACATTGATAGAAATAGATAGATAGATAGATAGATAGATAGATAGATAGATAGATAGATAGATAGATAAAGAGACAGAGAGAGAGAGAGAGAGAGAGAGAGAGAGAGACAGACAGACAGACAGACAGACAGACAGACAGACAGAGCAAGCGAGCGAGCGAGTGAGCGAGCGAGCCAGCTTCCTCTAAAACCTAAATCTCTTGGCTACTGGCTAGTTACTAGTGTCAACACAATGGTCCTTCACTTCTTTCACTTGAACTTTGCTGAGGATTTTGACAAATAAATTAAAGCACAGAGCAAAAAGGAAAGTTTATATAAAGTTTTTCCGGACAAACCGGTTTTGTTGACTCTGTCAACAAAAAAAGAAATTTGAATATATATATATATATATATATAATGTAAAATATTTTACATCAGAGTTCCACAACCTTTTGGGGTTGGTGGCCCGGAGCGGGGGGAGATGGGAAAGAAGGGATGGTTTTGTGGGGGGTGAACACATGCATGCGTGCACGAGCATGAACATCCATTGCTCGCATGAGTGGGGTTATGAATACCTGCGACGCTTGCGCAAATGGGGCTGCGAACACTCACAATGCTTGCGATGATGCTCGCATGAGTGGAGCTGCGAACACCCGTGACACTCATGTGAGTGGAGCCATGAATGCCTGCAATGCTCATGGCAATGCTCACATGAGTGGGGCTGTGCATGCATGCGCGTACACGTGCACCTGTCAGCCACTCAGACAGCCCAGTGGCCACAGGTTGGGGACCCCAGCTTTGCATTGATGTTTTATATACTTTCTATATTAAATATTGATACATCTAAAAATATCAATCACAATTGTTCAATTCCCTCTCTCTTCCCTTCTATTGCCTGCATGTTGACTTTATATATTACTGTGTTTCCTTGAAAATAACACCTGGTCTTATTTTATTTTTATTTTTATTTTGCCTCCAAAAGAGGCACCAGGCCTTACCTCACCTCTGGCCCTGACAGCCCGACCCAGCTGGTCCACTTCTTCTGGGGCTGAAATTCTGCAGCTGCATTCAGGCCTGCATTTTGTAGTCAGGCCTTTCCAGAAGGCCTAAGCAGCCAACTACCGAACTATGGATTCAATACATAGCTTGGTGCTCGGCTGCTGAGGCCTTGCAGAACTGAGCTATAGATTGAATCCATAGATCAGTTCTTGGCTGCACAGGCCTTCTGGAAAGCCCTGTGACTGAGAAGTGCAGGCCTGGCTATAGAAGAGGTCTCAGAAGAAATGGGCAGGCAAGGAGAGGCCTGGCTGCAAGGTAAGTGGGTACGGGGCAGGTGGGGCAGCTCTACACTCCCACCCGCAACCTAGCTTGATTTTTAGGTGTGTGCCTCGCCCCAAAACTAGGGCTTATTTTTGGGGTAGGGCTTTTGGGGTAGGCCACCCCTAAAATCAAGATAGGGCTTATTTTGGGTGTAGGCCTTACTTTCGGGAAAACACAGTAGTTGTATAGTTATAATGTACAAAACTGACAACTGCAAGATGGATCAATAGTTACATGTTTGCAGAGCTTATCTGAGAGCTAGCTGGACTTACAGCATCACCGTATTCCTTGATGCATACTCCTGAGATTTGCTCTCCATAGAAGCTTCCTGTCACTCAGTTTTTTCTTTTAAGTCTTCTCATTCTTGAGAGACTAAACTTTTTCTCTGCTTGTCACTCATACATTTCAGGTTTCTTTAAATCTCAGGCTCTATCTCACTCTCCAACTTCTCTATTATTGAAGATGAACCTATTTTCTGGACCACTTGCTAGTGACAGGCAGGAAATGCTTGTTCTTCAGGGCTAAAATGAGGCATTAACCAACACACAATGAGTGCTATTGCAAATAGCAACCCTCCATTTTCTCTTTGTCAGTTTAGTTCACTAGCTATCGATGGCTGCACAAGAAGTAGTAACTCAAAATATAATGGAAATAATGCACATTGTATTACATTATTAGCTGGATAGAAACTGATGTCCTTTTAGGTATATTAACGCTCATTTACCATACCGCATTTTTCGTATGTTTCTGGTATTATGTGATTTGAGAATGGAAGTGTCATTTGCAAAACTGTCTCTTGCTGAGATAATTTTAAAGGGGCAGGGTAGTTTGATTTTAGCTTGGAGCTATTTCTGTGTGAGGCCTTTCTCTAAGTACAGTATTGTGATGGTAGGATTGGAACTAATAAGAAAAAAATAGCCATGGTTTGGACATTTTTAGTCAGCCCAGATTTCTAGGATTAAGTATAGCTTTCTTCATTGTGGTGTTTTCTTCTAGCATGTTGAATTATCGGTGCTAGGAATTGGAAATCTAGACACTCTTTCTTAAACTTGGCAATTTTATGATATGAGGACTTCAGTTCCCAGAATTCACCAGCCAACATTCTGGGAGTTCACACATCTTAAAGAGACCAAGATCGAGAAACGCTGATTTGGAAGGCACCAGGATGGTGAAGGGTTAAAGTCGAACCTTGGATGAAAAGTACTTCAGATTGCAGTGATTCTTGATTTGATTCATTACTAAAACAGAAAAGAAATGAGATTTATTAGCAAATAGCAAATTATGGCATGCATATATCACTTGGTCTTCATATCATTGCTTTGTAAGGTGAGGAAGTCATTAGCAAGAATCTTTAGTACTTTTAATTTCTGGTAAGGAGAAGAACAAGGCTGTATTCTGTCGCCCTGCCTATTTAACTTATATGCAGAGCACATCATGAGAAAGGCAGGGCTAGATGAATCAAAAGTTGGAATTAAGATTGCCGGGAGAAATATCAACAACTTAAGATATGCAGATGATACCACTCTAATGGCAGAAAGTGAAGAGGAACTAAAGAGCCTCTTGATGCGGGTGAAGAAGGAGAGTGCAAAAGTTGGCTTGAAACTCAACATTAAGAAAACCAAAATCATGGCATCCGGCCCTCTCAATTCCTGGCAAATAGATGGGGAAGAAATGGAGGTAGTGACAGATTTTATCTTCCTGGGCTCTAAGATTACCACAGATGGGGACTGCAGCCAAGAAATTAAAAGACGCTTGCTCCTGGGGAGGAAAGCTATGGCAAATTTAGACAACATACTAAAAAGCAGAGACATCACCCTGCCAACAAAAGTACGTATAGTCAAGGCCATGGTTTTCCCAGTTGCAATGTATGGCTGTGAAAGTTGGACCATAAGAAAGGCTGAACGCAAAAGAATTGAGGCCTTTGAACTATGGTGCTGGAGAAGACTCCTGCGAGTCCCTTGGACTGCAAGGCGATCAAACCGGTCAGTCCTAGAGGAGATCAACCCTGACTGCTCCTTAGAAGGCCAGATACTGAAGTTGAAACTCAAGTACTTTGGCCACCTAATGAGAAGGAAGGACTCACTGGAGAAGAGCCTAATGCTGGGAAAGATTGAGGGCAGTAGAAGAAGGGGACGACAGAGAATGAGGTGGCTGGATGGAGTCACTGAAGCAGTAGGCGTGAGCTTAAATGGACTCCAGAAGATAGTAGAGGACAGGAAGGCCTGGAGGAACGTTGTCCATGGGGTCGCGATGGGTCGGACACGACTTCGCAACTAACAACAAAAAGGAGAAGAAATATAATAGATTTTGGCAATACTAAACTGAATTATTTTTAATCATCTGGTAATCTTCTTGGGATGTTAGATTATCAATTTAAAGTATTCAGACTTTTGCTAATTTTAAGCTACCTTGAACAACACATATAAAGCATTTTAACTAGGGAATAAATGCTGTTAAAGGCATATTTGATTTAGGGCACATTTCTCTTTCCTTACATGAAAGGGATTTTCAAACGCTGGTTCAATTTACCTAATGACCAAAGTGTCAGGTAAAGATACAGTGTTTGACAAGTTTCTGTTTTCTACATGATCCGGAAATCCTAAGGAGAGATATAAGGCAGTTATAAGGCAGGGAAAAGGTGGCAGTGTGCGAGCAGGAATATTATGCGATTAGTCTCTTCTAACAATTAAGATGTCATTGTCTTGTAGAAAATATCCCCTAAACAAACACTGAATTACACCAACAGAGAAAGCTTAGAGAATAGAAGGAATCATATGCCAATGCCTCAGTGAGCAGTCTTTGATTAAAATTCCACTTGTGCAACACAAGCAAACTCATGGTGCCTCCTGATTGTGTAAGCTGTTCATATTATATGGCAGCAGCCCCAACTTTTTGGGCATCAGGGATCGGTTTCCTGGAAGACATTTTTTTCACAGACTGGGAGTGAGGCTGATGGTTTCAGTTTTGCTCACTCACCCACAGCTCACCTCCAGCTGTGCTTCCGAGTTCCTAACAGACCCAGAGACCCCAGTTATATGGAATGCAGGCATTTAAATTGTGACAAATAAAAGTCACAGACTTTTTAGATCTAGTTTGTCTCTCTTTTGTTCCTTGTTTTCTGCATAACCCAGTTTTTTGTCCTTTGTGTCTATGTGAATTACATGGTGCTGGGCTTCTTTTTTAATAGTGTTGACTTATATTTGTCTACAACAAATGGATGCTTCCATGCAGCCATTGCCCTCAGATTGCCTATCATATGCAGCATTTTCAGGTTCTCACACCAGCAGTTGCAGCTGGAAAGAATGAGAAAAGGGAATCACTATTTGATTTGGGTGACTGATTGACGCTTCAGCGCATATTGCCTTGTTGTACTATTCTCCCCCTATACACATTCACATATGTCATTGTTTCCTTTTTGCACTTGATTTTTGCAAGAGATGTGCAAAGATAATAGCAAAGTTGTCTCTCCAACCATATCAGAAATATCAGAAGTAACCAGAAGTACCAGAAATAATAATTTAAAAAAAAGCCTTCAAGTCATTGTTGATTCCTGGTGATTGTCCAAGCAATGCAATTTTCTTGGCAAGATTTCAAAAGTGTTTTACCATTGTTTGCTGAGAGAGAGAGAGAGAGAGAGAGAGAGAGAGAGATAGGCCCAAGGTTACCCAGCTAGCTTTCTGCTTAAGGTGCAACTAGAACTCACAGTTTCATGGCTTCTAGCCTGGTATCTTAATAATTTAACTAAATTGGCTCTCTAATGCCCCTTTACTTCACTAGAAAGGGGGAGCACAAAAAAGACAAGGTGAGAGTGCCTGAAAACAGAAAGTGTTCTTCTGTCCTCTGTTGATTTCATCTAGGCTTCATCTGTCTTCACTGGATTTTCTCTGAAGCAGCACCTCAGCTAAAAGTTGATTGGTTCAGCTTGCATAAAACTCTTAATCCCCATAAGCACTGTGAAGCATGGAGAACAGCACTGAGGCAATGGCTTTTGAGTTTAGGAACTTTTATCTGTGTGTGTGTGTGTGTGTGAGAGAGAGAGAGAGAGAGAGAGAGAGAGAGAGCTTTCAGTCTTCTGGGTGATTTGAAATCTCTTAACTGCTTGAAGATACAAAGTCAAAGAAAGAAATAGAAATGTGACATGCAAATGTGTCACTTTCACTGGATCCAGCTTAGAACAAAGCTCAGATGTAGATTTCTTGGTCAATTTACATGCTAACAATTTAGATGAGGAAAGCAGAAGATACCTGCTTTGCAGGCAAAAGGCCTTGGATTAATCTCTGGCATTTTGAGATAGGAAGCTCAGAAAATTCCTTTTCAGAACTCACAAGATAGAATTGGATGAGGCAGGTCTTGTTCCTAAATTCCCTTGACTACAAGGGCTGAAAAACAGCCTTTTTTCTTGCAATGTACAGCCAGCAGTCTCAGAGGCTGTTGTCCTAAAAGGTTAACATATCAAAATACAAAAGTTGTGAGCAGCATCATTGGCTTGTGTTTGCAAGTAACCTCAGGTTCCATCAGATGCATTATTTTTTGGCACTCCGGGTGGTTTTCAAATAAGTGACAAGCAGTTGGTAGAGGTCAGACAACCTTGAACTCATATCAAGAATCTGAATTAAAAGTCTGATTTAAAAGATCAAGAAGAGCAAAATAGTAATTTAAGGCTAGCTGTTCTGGGTGACACCTAATGGCTGAATTATGGTACTGTGTCTGGATCCAAATAAAAATTGCCCTGTGGACATATTAAAAGTATACTCTAACCATCTCTTTCCAGGCTATATGAACTAATGCTACTAAAGAAGTATTAGGAAATGCTGGCCCAAACAGCAGTTCTCCCCCCCTTTTTTTCCCTTTTTTTTTAATTAATGCCATGTAATTTCAAATAAACAATGTGTGTTCATTGCTGCAGATTTCTTCAGAATGTTGATTAACAAATTGGACCCTTGCAAATCAAATGCTGACATACATTTTCTAATACCAACTTTTGTAGACAAGGTCAACCTTCTCATTAGGCAGGTGAGGCAACTGTCAAAGGTGCAAGATCCTTGATGATGAAGAACAATAGTAAGTTATAGCAGGACAAAGGCACTCAGAAGACCATTTTTGGGGTTCTCTCAATCTTTGCATCTTTAAATCTCTGGAATGGGGGCCAATATAACTTCATTGCTTGTATCAAAGTAAGACCAACTCTCAGTCTGGTTGTGTTTTCTTTATAAAACCAGGCAATTTCATCTCACAAAAATAAAATACTTTGGCTTTCCTTGAATGTACAAGAAGTACAAAGAGAAGATGAAAGATGGATTTTTTTTCAGCAGCAGATTTTGAAATATTTGCACAAACAATTTGTTTTCAAATTTTCAAATATAGAACAGGCCTGTGCATGGCCATCAGAAAGAAGTTTCATTTAACAGTATATAAATTCCGTGCCAATTGGGGTATGTCTGTGTCTTTGCATTATTGCTACTTGAACTTCTGCTTTTCAAACTTTGGGCAGGAATTATTAACTTATTTTTGCTTTTCTCTCCCACTTTCACCAGTGACAGCAGCAGCTGGTTTTTGTTTCCCCCTAAAAACTTGATTGAATAGATGGAAGGACACGATTAAGAAAAATAGTCACCTAATCCATTCAGTAACCCTTGCCCCTGAATGTGCTTTCCTGCCTAAAAATAAGCTCCCTGAACCTGTCACTATTTATAGCTTGAAAGTAACTTTAAGCTGATTGTCTCAACTTGTGAAAAGGATGGAACTTATGCATCTCCTTAAGAAAAGATTTAAGAACCTTTATTGTATCAGCAATAGGATATGTATCTTTCACACAAAATCCTGAATATGTATATGGACACATTTTTTCTAACATATAATTTCAACCTACAACTAATTGAACTGGCTTGCAAAAACCCAGACAGATGCAAAACCAAAACAAAACAAATGCCAATTTTTGGTTGCCACCAAGTAGTTCTTCAGATATTTGTAGCCCAATACTGTAGTAGCCTTTCAACCAGGACACCAACTTCATCCCACCTATGGCCCTGTTTTATTCAATTGTGACCCAGTTGGGATCAGGAAAAGATAGTGTTACTGATGCTTTTGTCATATCTGATGGTATGTGCTTCCTGCTGGCTGGTCTTTCAAAGTATTGTTCAATTGCATATTGTTAAGGGATGACAGAAAACTGATTTTCCTTCACTGCAAATAAAATATAAACATGAATAAAAAATAGGTGCATCTTTCTCACTATCATCTTAAAGTTGTGTCTTTAATAGTAATGCGAGGAGAAGGAGGAGGAGGAGGAGGAGGTAGAGGAGGTTGTTTGGATTTACTGCATATAATTTTTATCAATTACAAAATTGATACCATTTAGTGCTCAGTAGCTTTGGATATTTAAGGCAATGGTCTGTTTTTTTCATAAACTACTGCCTACTCTTTTTCAGTCAAAATTCATTTATCTTTGCCAGTTAACCTTTGTGCCCTATAAATAGAGATCTGTCCAGGTAACAAGAGTATCTGAGCTACTAAGCAAATGGCAAACTTCAGAGATGAATAGGTCATACTTTTGAAGAGAAAGTCTTTTCTCAAAAATGCTGCCAGTGACAGAATACTCATTAAGATTATAACTACCCTGTTAGCCAATGAATTTTATATGACATTTTGTGCATGGTCTCTTAAGAATAAGTCCTAAAGTGAAAACATTGCTGAGAAAATAATTGCCTAGTGTTCAGTCATTGTTTTTATCAATTGTGTTTTAATCTTTCAGTTCAACTACAGAATACCTGCTTTGCATACAGAAGACAGTGGTCCCATCTGCAGTATCTCCAGGAGGGACTGGTAAGACCTTTTCCTGAATCCCATTTTCTACCAAAAATATGCTGCTATGTGATCTAGGTGTATGCATGTGTATATATTGCATGGAATTTTAATTCTAGTAGTGTTCACAACAGTCATTTCCCTTCTAGGCAGATGTTCAGGCTGTACTTTATCATGCCAAATAGAAGGCTAACCCATCTTTTGTTTCCACATTACTTTTGATGTAGAAATGTTAGCACCTCATTATATAAGCATGATTAACTTCATATATATGCATCAAGTCTGTCATTCAACTGAAACAGCAGGCATGGCCCACTGGGATGAAAATTTTATCATAGATGTGCCTTTTTCAATCAATACATTCACACATCTGTCCAGCTGTAGATCTATTTGATGACTGGAGATAGCCCCTGGCCTGTTTCATGAACAAGAGCATAGTCTAATACCAGAAAGTTTCAAACTTCCAAGTTATGATAGGACATACTCAATGTTTGCATGAAGATTATCTTCATGTACAATTGGAAGCTTAGGACTTAATATAATCAGTGGAATCCTATAAATATCAACCCAGAAATAAATTCCATAGGGTTAAGATTCCATAATGTTGGGAATATTCACTCTCAGGGAAGTGTCTATGGAGATTGTCAATCATCCAGGCCATGGTTGTCCCAAAGGTACTTTTTTAAGAGGCAACTGGACTTTTTTTGTTTTTCCTTGAAGACGTTTCGCTTCTCATCCAAGGACTGAAGAAGCTTCTTGGATGAGAAGCAAAATGTTTTCAAGGAAAAACAAAGAAAGTCCTGCTGCCTCTTGAAAAAACACCTTTGGGACACTCTCAGAGAAGTTAAATATTCAGTGTGTATCTGACCTATCATAGTTCCTTTGTTTTAGTGCAACTTGCAAGTTTTTCAACTGATGGATAAAGTTCAGCAGCAAATATCCAAACAAGATTAAAATAATATCCCATGAACCTTTAATGGGAAGCTAAAGGAATGAGTGAGTTATTTTTTTTAAACTCTCATTACATTCCAGTGAGTTTAGTACACTTATTAAATGAGCTAAAATTCTCTCAGCTGACTCTTCTGATGATATCATATCTTTGCCATGCCTACAATAGCTGATTTTTTTTTCTTTCATTATGCACCTCTCCAGCTGCCAAAATGAAAAATCCTTTTCCAAGGGCTCTAGTTTAGCAAACCCCAGAGCCACTACACTACCACCAGCCTATCTTCTTTAAACTTCATTTATGTTACTGGATTTTTGAAATTACTAATGTTCTTATTTGCACATAGGGTGTATATGTTGAACTAATGGAACAGGTAAAAGGGAAAGGAATATGTTCCTACCACATAGTCATCTATAAATGATCTCAATCAAGCTTAGGCTTACCATAAAAAATAGCAACATTAAGGCAGTTACACACTTTGTGTTTGTTTAGTCTTTATATAAATAGATTTGCATCTTAAGCCTGCTATCCTAAACTAGTTTATTAAGCTGCAAATTCCATTGAAGACATTTATTTTTCCTGGAGCACACTGGGTCTTCAGCCCCTGATTAATGGAATTAAAGAAATATTTATGTAGCAAATGTATCTGATTTTAGGATGAGGAATTGAGAGGGAACAGAATACTATATTAGTCTAATTTGTGGTGAAGGCTGGTAAAAGAGTGTTACATATCCAATCCCTTTGAGTTCACCTTTTTACCTAATATTCTCCTTCTGTTTCTGTAATGTAATTTCTTAGCTTATTGGAATGGGCTGGAAGACTGAAACCATTGAAAACAGTAAAATGGGACGTTTAGAAGTATCAAGGTATTGTCCTTCTATAAATAAATGTTTGAAATATAAGAAATAAAATATATTGATAACATGCTCATTTATTTTTGCTCATGTCCATTTTGGTGAACAGGAAAATTAAACCAGCGACCAACAGCTACTTCTGCTTGATTTTATTTT
This sequence comes from Azemiops feae, assembly GCA_023970755.1. Lineage (NCBI taxonomy): Eukaryota > Metazoa > Chordata > Lepidosauria > Squamata > Viperidae > Azemiops > Azemiops feae. The sequence continues at coordinate 2,804,830 of JALGBA010000062.1, read as the reverse complement.
GTGATGAGGCTCAAGCAAGAAGGGAGGGAAGACAATGTTTCTATTCATTTTCTCTTGAACTACTTGAACTTTCTTGAGAGAAAGCAGTGTTTTCTCCTAAAAAGGTGAAGTTCTGAGATAAAAAAATCAAAATGTCATTTTGGGGTATCATCATTTTCTAGCGGAATGTTCATTTGAGGGATAAATATAGCCTAACTGTCTTCCCAAAATTTTCTGTTAATCTAAAGCCATGGGGATGTCTCACACTGTTCAAGAAACTGACTCCATTCTGGTAGATTGTTCTTGCGAAGAACCAAGGAAGAAAATCAAATGGAAAACTTGCTGTGCGGAATACTCCTGTAAGTAGGAAAATGTTTCAATCTCCTAAGATATTATGGTTCCTTATCTCAAAGATCACCAAAATCTCATGAAAACTGGCAAGATTCCAACTCATTACTCAGCTAGAATTGATCAGCAAATTTGATTCCATTTAATTGGTTTTAGTTGGTCTCTAACTTTATCTTCCGTAATTAGCACAGCAAATAAAGTAATATCATTATGAGTGTTTTTTTATTGTTATTAAAACAGTCCACTGTAACCTTGTGTATGTTTTTGCACTGCATAGAAATAAGAACTTTCTACTGCTAATTTCCCCATGTCATTGATTTTGATCCCCAGTGTTTTTCTCCTCCAAGTGGATATGATAACATGCATAGATAATTTGACAATTCTATAATTTCACAGTACAATATGTTTTCTACCCAAACCTTGTTGGGGAGATCTGGATTTGTGCATGTTATGCTATGTCACTGAACCAATAAGCACATTGTTCCCAACTGTTAAGCTCCCTAGATGAAACGGCCACATGCTATGTCTCAGTTAGTTTCCATGCACAAATAGACAAGAATCCAGAATCAGAAGCAAATGAAGAGATGCAGACTCACAAGTTATGCCCCTCCAAAAGAAAGATAACCTTTCCATATGATCATTTTTGTAAGTAGCAAAACAACCTCAAAGTGAAAAATCTGCTTCTTGCAAATTTGTGTGCAGCTCATAAGGCAAGCATGAAAAGGTAATGCTTGTGGGGTGTTTTCACAGCACCAATTACATAATTTTGGCATGTTTGTAGATAGGTATATCATATTTGCCTGAATTATCATATTGCCTGAGCAAGCAGAGGGCGTACAAGATGGGACCAGCATCTGCAATTATTTTGATTGCTGGTAAATAATTGAATCAATGATAACTTTGTATGAGGAATACTCGTTCTGTCTGTGAGAGCAATTTGGGTCTCAGAGATGGCCTGGTGGGGCCATTCATTGTGTAAGTTCTGAATTCTAAATAATCTATGTTTACCAGAGAGAACGTCTATGACACATTTTTGACATGTTTCATTGCTATCATTACGTAAGGCCAGTATATCATTTGGTATAATGCATGCAGCTAGGATATAGATACACTTTACTTTGTAAAGGTTACTACCAAGGTTACTACTATGGAGGGCTCATTTGTGCTGCTGCTAAATGAGCAACCAAGACCTAAACAATTTTTTTTCTGAGCTGCAGTAGAACTGAAGTATTTGTCAACTGAGCTAGCAGATGCATTGTTTAAGACAGGGGTCCTCAAACATGGCCACTTTAAGACTTGTGGACTTCAACTGCCAGAATTCACCAGCCAGCATGGCTGGCTGGGGAATTCTGGGACTTGAAATCCACAAGTTTTAAAGTGGCCAAGTTTGAGGACCCCTGGTTTAAGATAATTTCTGGATCTCAAATGGAAATTGCATGATGAGTCCTGGCAATAACTACAGTGCTGCCACTTACAAACATGGCTTCCCAAGCTAAAATGTTCTTAAAAGTCTTTTCATTAGATGTTAAAAAGAGGAGAGAGCCAAGATATGAATTGCACACATCTGTGAGAAAAGATTTCTGAAGGTGACATTTAAAATACAGAAGCAGAATAAAAAATCATTTTCATTCCTATTTCTTTGGAATGTTCTCTTTTCTTTCATAAACTATTCTGTATTTTATATGTAATTCATGTGAAGATTTTATTGATTTCATTGGAATTTAGTAATTCTCAACTCTCATTGTTCTCTTATACAATTGTGCTTATAGATAATTTCCTTCATGTACAGTGCTGTACAGAGGAGCCTTTCTGAATTTAAATTTCTCAATTCTGTGTGTTCATTAAGTAGCCTTCTCTGGTGCAAGCTTTTAAAACATAAATGATTTCTTTTCCACCTTTTTATTTAACCAAAGCTCTGTAAGTTAAGGAAAATTGCAGTCAAAAAGATGCAGATTTTCCAACAAAATCCTCTCTAAAGTTAGCACAATATAGTCTTATTAATGTGAATGGCACGATGGGTCAGATTTATACTGATGAACATTCCTATGCTTTTACAAAGTAAATGTTTCCATAAATAAAATGTTACTTCTATTTTTACATTAGGGTTCTCTCTCTCTCTCTCTCTCTCTCTCTCTCTCTCTCTCTCTCTCTCTGTGTGTGTGTGTGTTTGTGTGTGTGTGTTTTCATTTGTGTTTTAGAGGGAAGAAGGGAGGAAGGAAGGATATCCAAGGAGAAGGAGGAAGGGGGAAGGGGGAAGGAGAAGGAGACTATATGTCACCAACCTCCAATGATGCTGGGCAGATTACAAAAGAATGGTGATGGTGAAACAAACAAACCCTGGGAGAACAAAAGGAAGAAAGAGCCATCAATCATCCTCTCCAAAACTTTCCTGCTGGTTGTCTTCTTTTTTCTTTCCATCTTTCCTAAATTGTTCCAGACAATTCACGAGAAATCACATACCATATTGCCCCAGCTGAACACTTTCAAAATACTCATTTAGGCATGTAAAGACATTTATTACTGAGACATGCTTGAATCTCTGAGTATTTTTTAAAGTAGTTTAAAAGCTTTTGTAAATCATAAATATGTCAATAATTGATAACAAAAGGCCTCCCACATGAGTATGACTTTTCAGCACGCATTTTTTTCTGATAGCATGATTCAACTATATAAAAAAAATAAACTATTGACAAACGGTGAAGCACATGCTTTGCTTGCACTCCAGCAGCTTTGTTGAGACTGGAAAGCAACCCTTGGTGAGGCTAAACAGCAGGTGCAAATGTACACAGGCTGAATTCACATATAAGCCCAGCAGGCTTGAATTGTAGGAGTCCATTTCAATTCCCCTGAGAATATAGACAACACTAGTAATGCAATATAATGGGAAGTAAACGCAAGTACCAGTGAATCCAGCTTATTATTAGCTTCTGATAGATGTGAAGGTCTTGCTTATTGTGATCCATGGGTAGAGTAACAGTGCTTCTATCTGCTGTGTATTATATTCCATGAAGAAGTATAAATGAAGCTTATTTAGGTACCAGAAGACCACAGTATCAAAGCGGAAAGGATCTGTAGAATAAAAGGCTTGAAACTATTCTGACATTATATTAAGGGAGGTGACTGTATGGTTCATATTAATTTTTACAATCAAAAATGCATTTTACCAGATTTTGTATCATATTATTTTTTTTAAAGAAAATAAGTATTTGATTTTTATGTTATTTTATCTCTTTGTAGCGGATATTTGGTAGATATCTTTCCCCAATAAAATATTTATTGAATTGCACCTTTTTGTATTTATCTTTCTCTAAGATACATATTTTTGCAGATCTTTGAAAATAGATGTAATGATATATTTTATTTGCAATATTTAGGGAAGCATGAAATCTGAGGTACAACTGTTTGAATCTTCATGGTAGGTCTGGAAGGTACAAAAGAGGATTCATTTATGTAAAAAGGTGGGCTATATGAACAATTATTTTAAGATGGAATGGTAGAGAATTCTGATCAGGGAAAACATTTGTGGAATTTTGAGGCAAAGTGAAAGAATGATTTTCACATTGAACAATAAATTGCCCCCTAATAAGGTTCACTGTAGAAATGTTGAGAGTTATTAAAAAAAAAGCAAAACCTTGATGAATGCAGACACTTAGCCTAAGATGGTACAATATTCTATCGCCTGGTTATTTAATCATTCTGAATCGGTACAAATATGGTACAATCCTATTTTCCCTTTTTATCTGTAATAAGATTATTGAGATATAAGTTTCCTTTATCCAATCTATAGCTGGTGATATTATTTTTTTTAAATGTATTCCTCAAGATAGAATTATGTAGCTATGTAGTCTTTTCTTTCCTGCCTTTCCTTCCTATCCTCTCTTTCCTCTCTTTCCTTCCTATCAATCTTTTTTCAGATGTTGTAATGTCAAGTGTTACTTAAAGACGCTGCAACTTAAAAACCTGAATGGTTTTGAGCATTTTTAAACATTTCATTCATGTCTCTTTTCTTTATTTCTTTACCATGAAAACCCTAAAATCATACTTAACAAGATGTGGTGCTGGCTATAGTTTGGCTGGCTTCAAAAAGGGGTTCATGGAAGCCCTTAGGATCAATAGCTATTAGTCTAGATCAGGGGTGTCAAACTCTCAACATCACATGACATGTTGTGACGTATCACAATTTATTTTCCATTGCCAGCAATGGGGTGGGCGTGGTTTTGGCATGACACATCTGGCCTGCGGGCCGGCAGTTTGACACCCCTGGTCTAGATTGAAGTTTGACTACTTCTGAAGGTCATCTGCTGGAGGACTTTCTTGTGCATTTGGTAGGCCTCTATGAGATCACACTAAATTGGATAGGCCTGCAGAATGCTATTTATCATTTTATATTATGTCTATCTATGTTAATAGGGAATAACTAAATCCATGTATACTGGTTATATATCCTGAACTTTGTGAAGTTACCTTACACAGGTAATCCTAAACTTATGATCATAACTGGGACTTCCATTGCCAAGCAAAGTGGTCATTAAGTGAGTCACACCTGATTTTATGACATTTTTGCCATGGTCATTAAATGAATCATAGTGATTGTTAAGTGAACCACACTGTCATTTAACAAATCCAGATTCTGCCACTGACTTTGCTAGGAGGAAGCTGGCTGGGAATATTGCAAATGATGATTACATGACCCCCCCCCCCCAGGATTCTGCAACAGTTATAAATACTTGCAAGTTTCCAATTGTCCAAATTTTGATCACATGACTACAGGGATGCTGCAAGAGTCATAAATGTGAGGACCAGTCATAGGGAACTTTTCTCAGTGCCAGCATAACTTTGAACAGTTGCTCAATGAACGGCCATAATTTGAAGACTACCTGTATTAGCATATATTTCCAATTGCGCTTTTCAAGTAAACAAATGCAAGTGATAAAGATTGCCCTGATTTACATAGATTCCATATTCAGCATATTGATGGCTGCAGATGGACTTTTAGCAGTAATTAATAGAGATAAAATTTATTAGAAGGCTATGATAGTGTCGGAAGGGGTCTGTAAGTAGAAGATAAGTGTGGAAATTATGAGGAACAGGTTTTTTGAAAATGCAGAATATATAGGTAGAGATTAGGAAAAGGGGTAAACTTCCAATTAGGAAGCAGTGAGAAAAGTAGAGTTAGGAAGCTCAGAACTGGAGGAGGATCTCACCCACAAGGTAAAAATGTAGAGCTTAGATAAAAAGATATCCGCATTTAGGTATTGGGAGAGCTTAAAAGAAATGAGGAATATGTTCCAAAATCTACTATTTAAAACAAATTCCAATCTGTTGAAATGCTCCCAAGGATTCCATCATCTTACAAATTTTCCTATTCTACTGTTAATAAGGTATGTTAGGCACTCTATAATCATAAATGGCAAACAATTGTCCACAAAGTTCCCCATTATTATTGCAAATAGTACTGCAATTTATAAAAGCCCCATGTGTATAAAAAAGGCATTGCATCACCAACCTCACATTTCTTGCTTTATCATTTATCATGGGTGTACAACAGCAGTCCCCAACCTTTCCAGCTCTGTGGACCAGTGGAGGTGGTGGCAGCAGTGGTGGGAGGGAGATGGAATGGTTCTGTGCAAGCATGAGCACCCACCACTTGTGTAAATGGAATTTTACACTTGCCTGCCACTTGCATGGCCTGGTTCCCACCGGTCCGTGGCTACAGCCCAGGGGTTGGGGACCCCTGGTGTACAGTATATAACTTGACTCTAGAAATAGAGGAAACTGCTTTTTCAAACTCAGAATATGTATCTATCAAGTCTAATATTATCCAACTTAACTGACCAGGGAGACCTATTATCTCATGCATTCTTTCTCCAGTAGTTGTGAATATTGTCACCACTCAATACCAGCTGGATGTCCTACAAGTCTCATTCCCATAGGCTCCATAAACAAAACATTCAAAAATGCCTTCTTCAGATACCCAGAAAATACATATAGAGTGGCCGCTCTCAGTACAAGCTGTTATGGTACACCATGTACTGTATCTTAAATGCAGTTAAGCAATTGCTCAGTGGGCCTCAGAGATTTAGGTAAAGATTGGGACCCAGTTCACCATTTATCCCAATCTGACTTCATTCATTCATTCATTCATTCATTCATTCATTCATTCATTCATTCATTCATTCATTCATTCATTCATTCATTCATTCATTCATTCATTCCTAACAAAAGAGGTGGAGTGATCACTACAATTCTACAGAAATACACAAAATAAAGGATGAAAACCTCCTATAATCCATATGGGCCAATATAAAAGGGAAAATTGATATTGTTATAGGTGTAGACTACAGGCCACCCAACCAAGCAGAAGAAATAGATGAACTCTTTGCTAATCAATTAACAAATGTATGTAGGAAACATACCACAGTAGTAATGGGAGATTTTAACTACCCTGATATCAACTGGAAAACAAACTCTGCAGCAAGTGGGAAATCGAACAGATTTCTAACAAACTTAGCTTGCAACTTTATCATCCAAACTGTAGAGTAGGAAACTAGAGGAGAAGCTATACTGGACCTAATTCTTACTAATAGAAAACAAGTGATAGACGGAGTTGAAGTTTCCAGAACCTTGGATGAGAGTGACCACATCATATTGGAATTCAATATAATGAAAAAAACAAGGAATAGAATATAATCCAACCATTGCCTTAAACTTTAAAAGAGCTGATTTTAACAAACTCAGAGACAGCCTAAGAAAAAATCCATAGGTAAAAAACTTAAAGGGGAAAACAACTCAAGAAGTGTAGGAAACACTGAAAAATATGATCATAAAAGCCCAGTCCAACACAATACCACTGAAAAAGAAAAACAAGAAATCCAAGAAGAAACCAGCATGGTTGCACAAATATCTCTCTGATAAACTGAAAGATAGAAAGGATAAGTATAAGAAATGGAAAGAGGGACATATAATTAAGGCAGAATATCAGCAGAATATCAGCCTGAATCTGCAAAGATGAAGTCAGGAAAGCAAAGACTTGCAACAAAAGTTAAAGATAATAATAAAAAAGTTTCTTTCAATATATAAATAACAAGAAAAATATCAAGGAAACAGTCAGTCCACTAAAGAGGGAAGATGGCAAGGAAGTAACAGGCAGTAGAGAAAAAGCAGAACTGCTTATCTCATTCTTTGCATCAGTCTTCATGCAAAAAGAAACTATAGCTCAACCTACCAAAAACAAGACAGACTAGAAATAAAAATTAAAATAAGCAAGAAACTGGTAAGAAAACTGTCTGACCTTGATGAATATAAATCACCAGGTCCTGATGGATTACATCCCAGAGTTCTGAAGGAGCTGGTAGATGTTATCTCAGAACCATTGTACCATATCTTTCATAAATCCTGGAGCACCGGGGAACTACCAGTGGATTGGAAAAGAGCTGATGTGGTTCCCATCTTTAAAAAAGAAAAAAAAAACCAGACCCAGGAAACTTCAGACCAATCAGCCTAACATCAATACCTGGGAAAATACTGGGGGGGGGGGATAAAAAAAACAGATCTGTGAACATCTAGAAACAAATAAAGTTATAACTAGTAGCCAGCATGGGTTTGTTAAAAACAGATCATGACAAACCAATCTTATTTAATTCTTTGACAAAGTGACTAAATTAGTAGACCAGTGAAATGCTGTGGACATGGTATACTTAGACTTCAGCAAGGCATTTGACAAAGTAGACCACAACCTACTTCTTGGTAAACTAGAAAAATGTGGAATAGACAGCATCACCACCAGATGTATTTGTAACTGGCTGACAAACGAGTAGTCCTTAATGGTACTATATCTACATGGACAGAAGTAAGCAGTGGGGCACCACAAGTTTCCATCTTAAGTCCAGTGCTCTTCAATATCTTCATAAATGACTTACTGTAGATGAAGGAATAGAAGAAGAACTCATCAAATTTGCAGATGACACTAAGCTGGCAGGAATAGTCAACACCCCAGAAGACAAGCTCAGGATCCAAAAAGATCTTGACAGACTTGAACAATGGGCCCTATCCAACAACATGAGATTTAATGTAGAAAAAAGCAAGGTTTTACACTTAGGCAGGAAGAACCAAAGGTACAAGTACAGATTAGGTGAAACCTGGCTCAAAAACAGTAACTGTGAGGGGGACCTTGGAGTCCTAGTGGACAATCACTTAAACATGAGCCAGCAGCCAAAAAAGCTAATATAATCCTTGTTTGTATAAACAGAAGCATAGAATCAAAATCACGTGAAGTATTAGTACCGCTTTATAAGGCCTTAGTAAGACCACATCTGGAATAATGCATCCAGTTTACTACATTACAAAAAAAATGTTGAGACTTTGGAACAAGTACAAAGAAGAGCAACGAAGATGATTAAGGCCTGGAGACAAAAACATATGAAGAACGGTTGCAGGAATTGGGTATGGCCAGTCTAGAGAAAAGGACTAGGAGTGATATGATAGCAGTGTTCCAGTGTTTGAGGGGCTGCCACAAAGAAGAGAGGGTCAACTTATTTTTCAAAGCAGCAAAAAGCAAGACAAGAAACAATGGATGGAAACTAATCAAGGAGAAAAGCAACCTGGAATGAAGGAGAAATTTCCCAACAGTGAGGAACAGCTTGCCTTCAGAAGTTGAAGGTGCTTCATCACTGGAGGTTTTTAAGAAAAGACTAGACAACTACCTATTTGAAATGGTATAGGGGCTCCTGCTTGAGCAGGGGGTTGGATTAGAAGACCTCCAAGGTTCCTTCCAGCTCTATTCTGATTGATTCATTTATTTGTTTGTTTTTATGTTTGTTCGTTCATTCATTCTGCCTAATGGTAGGGTGGCTGCAGATCACAAGCAGTGGTCTTCCATACCATTATTTGGTCCTTTTAATTAGATCTGGGGTGTTCTGCATGCAAAGTACAGTATGTATTCTACCAGTGCAAGAAATGTGTCCCAAATGCTAAAGCTAATTTTAAAAGCAGTTTAATAGCATTCAAGAAATTGAGCACTCCTTTTTTTTTTAAAGTGTCCTGGAATACAGAGCTTCTTGATTTATATCACATCATCTACCCCTGAGAGAAGAAACTGAAAATTATTATGATTGAAACATTATTATTATGAAATTTAAATTATTAAGTTGTGATTTTTAATATCTACTCTAAGTATAGCCCTTTCATTTTAGATATTTGTATTCCAAGTAACTTTGAAGTCTTTGGAATAACGAATGTCCATTGTTTCCATCCTTTGTTTTTATTCTTATCTGCCTGTTCTGATTACTGCTTTTTTCCACCACCAGAAATCTGCTGTGCCCCTAAGACCATGCCCAGACTGGCTTTCTAGCACCTTGCTGATGATAGCATGATGCAACTAAATTCCATGTCATTGCCCTTTTCCACATAGGGGTTATTGCCACTACAAATCTCTGCTACATTTAGTATATCTTCTGTGTAAGAAGGATAAGACTCTGTGCTGACATAGTGATTTGGCATTCTGGCTTACAAAACTGAAAAACTTCCTAGTCTGAAGTGGTTGTTGTTGTTGTTGTTTTAATCTAGCACAGAAAAGAACCGACTTTCCCACTTAAAGAAAAGAACATTCTCAATGCTGAATTGTGTTGTGGTTGTGAATAGAAATACTGGCTTCTTTCTGCAATCGTCAAGAATTCTATCTTGTTCATGCCCCATAGCTAAAAGATTCTGGTCAAGAATACACATATGATTAGAGAAAATGACAAAAAAACATATAGATTTTAAGCCAGAATTATTTTTGTTAGGCATAATTGTAGGAAATTATGAGAAAGAGTGTATATATCTAATTTTACATGTATTAACTGCAGCAAGAATTGTATTCACTCAACATTGGAAAAATGAAGATTTACCAATGAAGGAAGAGTTAATTAAAAAAAAATAGATTGTGCAGAAATGGATAGATTGACATTGAAAATGAAAGAGAAAGAAGATTCAGTATACTTTAGAACATGGGATACCTTTTATCAATGGTTAGAAAAATGAGATAGAGAGAAAGGAATTTAACATGTATTAGTAAGTTAAATGTTGGAACATAGACAATGTGTTGCTGATAAAATATTAAGCACTCCTGATTATTATATATATATATATATATATATATATATATATGTCTTTAATAAGTTTAAATATTGGAATCCCAGATGTGGACATTTAAAGTCAATTAAATAAAAGTATGAACTGCTCTGATGATGTTAACAGGTTGTTAACGAAAGCTCAGCAATAAAGAAGCTTTTTCCCCACAGCCTTTTGCATCTAACCCACGGGTTGGCAACCCGTGGCTCCGGAGCCGCATGCGGCTCTTTGAGGGATCACCTGCGGCTCCGGAGCCTCCGCCGCGGGCGGGTGCGCATGCGCGGGCGGGTGCACGTGCGCATGCGCGGGCGGGTGCGCGTGCACATGTGCGGGGGCGGGTGCGCATGCGTGGGCGGGTGCACATGTGTGAACGGGTGCGCGTGTGCGAACGGGTGCATGTGCGCATGCACGAATGGGTGCGCATGCGCGAACGGGTGCGCGCGCGCATGCGCGAACGGGCATGCGCGGGTGCGCGCACATGCTCGCATGCGCGGGCGGGCGCGCATGCGCGGGCGGGTGCGGCTCCCAGGGGTTTTTTTTTTTAGGGAAACGGGTCCGTGCGGCTCGTTGGATATTTCGGCTGGCTGACCCATGATCTAACCTGTACTTTCAGGTTTCCCTTTCTTCTGAATACACTTTTAATAGTGTTGAGATAGATATGGCACAAGTTGTACCTATGGACACAACATGTTGCAATGTTAATCTGATTCAGATAAATGCCATCTTTATCAAGAAGTCCAATACTTTTAAATCAAGATCTGGTTATCTCTTTTAGTGTGAGTCAGTAGCATCTTCCTATATTTGTAAGCGTCTAATTTAGCTGAAACCTTCTCTAATGAACACAAAAGAAAGTCATTTTTGTTTATTGACTTTTCTCCCCCCACCCCCCAAAAAAAACCCCACCTACCCACCCTGCTGCAGAGGACAGAAGTTATGCAAAAGATGTCATAAAGCTTTACAAAGACTACAAGAGGTGAAAGCTCTTTGCTCTTTTCTGCTAAAACAATGCTTTTGATAGACTGAATGAAGAGCTTTATTAAATGCAAAACTAGATATACAGTTTGATTCCAAGGACAATATGTATGCAATAATTTATGTATTGTTCTTTAGTTTACTGCTGTTTAATTATTGCATTGAACTGTCCTACTTTAGCAAAGGCATTCTAGAAAGGCAAAACTCCACTGCCAATTTGTGGCTCAGGAAGTTCAAGGAAACATTTATATGGCACTTTTTTTCAGCTCATGAACTTATGCTAACCATATGAACTTATGAATTATTGCTGTTAGTGAGAATCTTGGGTCTATAAAAAGCAATCAGTATCCCGCTACTTTCAGTTTGTGTGCACTGGTCCAAAGTCTACTCCATCAGATACTTTTATCTGTATAATTCTTCTATCTTTTAAAAGAAAATTAATTTTCCATGTGTAACTTTAACACATAATATTATACCCACATGTTGAGTACAGAATTATATTACAAAATCCAGATATTTGGGGGATCTCTTTTCTGGTCTTCCAGGGTCATTCCAACATCCCATTACATCAGCTAATTTGTAACTAAGAAAGTGATCCAATTGTACCAGGCCAAAGAAATTGTACAAGGCCAAAAAAACGTTGTAGAAACAGCTTTGTGTCTGCATAGCTGCAGCATTCCTCTTTCTATTTGGGATATTGATGTAACCTCTGCATCCTGATTGAATTTTGATACAAAGGTAGCTGTGAATCTTTTTGACAAGCATTAGGTATGCGTATGACTTATATCCACAACTGGAACTAGATAAATGCCAATTTCAACCATGGGGTTGGATGTGTAATTAACTGCTGAAGAGCAGATTTTAGGGGCTTTGAATTGTTCAGTTAAAATAAAAACAGGACTAAGTTTGAACAACTGCCCAATTTTGACAGCTTCAGAGCATGGCTGACCCTTGCCTAAGGATAGCATTTGGGGTCATTTCATTAAATCTCCAATTAAAGCCCTCCCCTCACATGCTGAACTAGCTTCATCCACTGTGCACTTTAATAAGTCAGTCTCATTATTTCTTCTAGCTTCTTTTATACAATGCCATTGTGTAGCATTAATCATACAGCAGAATGCTCAAAGTTATTGGAATTTTGCTTCTAATCAAGGGCACCAAAAAAAAAGAAAGCTGAAATATTAACAAATGCAAGTTGAAAAGATGAAAACAAATTTCTTTGCATAAAATCTGCTGCCTATTTAATGTGAAATCATTAACAGCAAAAAAAAGGGGGGGAGAGGGGGAGGGAAGAAAAAGAAAAGAAAAGAAAAGAAAAAGCAGCAGAAGCTTAAGCAGCTTTCAGGTTTCTAGGAATTGAAAGGAAAATTTGCAGAGGTTAATGGTTTTCATTACACTATAAAAAGAAGGATTATTGTATATTTCATATTTGTTTTACCAGGTGTTTGTTTTCATGATGATTTTTAGTTATGAATTGTTCTTGCAGTCTTTAATTTGTGAAACATCCACATTTTATTTCAACTGTTTTCTTTCCTATTTGTTTCATTCTGACTAATGGTTATGCTTAACCTGGTTTAGCTACAATATGTTATTCCCCATGTTGCTCAATTCTAGTTCTCACTTTCCTATATTATTGACCATGATGGTAATTGTAATTCAGCAATATTTGTAAGATTATTCCCCATTCCTAACTGAAGTTATTATCAAAGTTATTATTGCTCCAGAGTTACTGGCTTCCTTATATTTTCAAGCCATTTATCCATTTAGCAGGATACATTCTCAGTTTTATTTTCTTTACTGTAAGGGTGAAGATCTGAAATTAGATTTAACGTAACTGCTGATGTCAGGCTCAAACATCTATCAAATACTGCTGTGGCTTCCGGTGATGATTCATCACAGTGGAGATCGGCAACCAGATAGTAAATTCTGGCTGGCAACATATTTCCAGAGAAAGAAGAGATTGTGAGATTACATATGTAATCTGGGCAGCTGCTCCTCATGAGTAGACCACAGGAACTGAACTTTTTGCAGTCATTGTGTGAGTTCAGCAGCTAGGAGTTGAGAGATTTCAATGAAGCTCACAGCCACTTATAAAGACATAAAATTCACAACAGCCTGGTTTCTTAATCACATTTGGATATAATTAATTTACAACTTAAGAGAGATTCTCTGAGTGGCAGGATCAAATTTCACTTGGTGAGTTATGTTGTTACCATAACTTTATAACTGTACTTTTAACTTTGATAAAGAAAATAGGAAACAACTTACTTTTATCTTTTTTTTATTTCCTTTTCTATTTTTTCTACTTGTTTTATCTTTTCTTGCCTTTTCAGACTTTTCTTTGATTCCTTTCTTCTTTTTCTCTTTTTCTCATCTTATGTTAGTTTGTATTAGTTTTTGATCTTAAAAAAATCTTTAATAAAATTATACAACACCCCCCACCTCCAAAATAATCCCAAAATCTATAAAATGCACATTTGGATAGATATGAGCCACAAATTCGTACACTAGAAGACACACAGGCTTAACTCCTTTGAATGTTTCATCTGAAGTTTTAACTAAATCATAAATGGATGCAAATTTGCAATGGAAGAAACTTTATAAATAATCTCAACTGTCTTCATGTTTTTTACATGATCCTTCATGACATTTTTTTCTTTTTAATTGGAGTTTTGCTGGGTTTGTTCCTTGTGTTCATTATATTATTGATTTGTTGTCTTATGCCCAAGGAAAATATAAATAAATAACATTCTTGGGAGGAAGACTAGAAGGACAGAATTTGTGTTGTGACTTTGCCAAGTATGTTATTGGGGAATCAAAATTATATCATTTTAAGTATTTTCCATTTGTCGTAAATGCTTATGTGCACAAATATTTTCAAGAGGCTTAGTTACCACTGGCCTCTTATAGTAGTATAAGGAACATTAAGGGGATTTTTTTTTCCTTGGCTCTTCTAGGAAGGTGCTGTCGTACACCTACCATATCTAAACTGGAATGCAGAAATGTCTTAAGGTGGTATTCTATATTAGTTTCTCTTGTGTGGATACTTATGTGGACACTTGACACTTAAAAGGGCAAATAACATTGTTCAACATTGTTACCCATCAAGCAAAACTCTTGATTTTGTTGTCTAAGGAGATTCTCAGTCATCCAGGTCATGGTTGTCCCAAAGGTGCTTTTTCAAAAAGCAACTGGGATTTGTTTTTGTTTTTCAAAAAAGGACAAACAAATGGGCTTTATTTTTCACTAAAAACAAAACCCAGTTGCCTTTTTTAAAAGCACCTTTGGGTCTTGATTTGGTTTTGTATGAAAAAAGGAAGGGATGAACCCACCAGACATCTGATAATATTTGTATTAATAACAGCATGTGTTGCAAGTTGTTTGCTTATTTCAGTCATGCATTGCTTCATCCAGGAAATGAAAAACTTGCTTGTCAGAGATTCAGATGGGAAACTTGCTTTCCCCCCCCCCAGGAAATATATGTTTCTTGACAGCCTCGTTCTTGTTGTAGTCACAGAGGTTTCTACTGCATTTGAGTTGAAGGAAGTAGTAGAGGCAAGGCACAGAATACTCTTCCATTTATTTACCAGAGTCATAAGAAGACTTTCTTTTTTCATTTTTATCCTCATTATGAAATGCCTGCTGGCATTGCTTCAGGGCACTCGGGCCTGCAAACCATTCCTTCTAAGCTAAGAGGACCCCCTTAGGCCACAGTGATTTGAGTGGGAGAGACAGAGAGACAGAGACAAAGACATATTGTTGATTAGTACCAGAGTACTACAAGTGAACATGGCATCTCTCTCACACGCGCTCTGTGCATGCATGTGAAGTAAGTCATCGATACGAGTAAGTTTACCCCATTTGTATTCTGTCCTTTTCCCAAGGAACCTGTATCATAAATGAGTTTTTGCTAAGGCTGCAAGAACTTGATTAAATCAGTGCAACTTGATTAATCAGACGAGGTTAGGCTTATTAAGTCATTAATCTATCAATTACATTTCCATATATTTGCATGTAGGTAAAACAATATTGAAAGAAAAAGAGGCTCTGTTTTTAAATGTGTTGTAACAGGCATGAACATGAAGACAGTATTCCAACTGCTGAAGCAAATGAGGGATTAATTTTTGAAAGAATATTTATCATCTGCAGGTATTGTAAGTATTTTGTTATTAAAGACATTTTTTCCAGTCTGAACTCTGGGTATAAGTCAGTGGTGGCGAACCTATGGCACGGGTGCCAGAGGTGGCACTCGGAGCCCTCTCTGTGGGCACACGTGCTGTTGCCCCAGCCTCGCCTCCCCTCATGACTCCCTCCTCACCAGCAGCCCCCCTGGAGGAGAGTCGCCCCCCAGCGTGGCCCACGCGGAGCAGCGCAGCCAAGGACATGGCAGCCAGGCAGCGTAGACAAGACTCTGCCCTCACACCCCATCGCGCACAGTTGATGCTGTGGGGCGCGGGCAGAGGGCATGGCCGCCATGGCGCTGGTGGGCTGCTCGGGTGATCTGCGGTGGGCCCTCGAGGCAGTGAGTGGCCCTACGGGCAGGCGGGGTGGGGGACGAGGTGGGGCGGAGCAGGGGTGGGGCAGGGGGTGGAGCAGGGCGGGGCCAGTTTTTGGGCACTCGGTCTCTAAAAGGTTCGCCATCACTGGTATAAGTGATGGCGAATTCAAATTCAAATTTCACATGAACAGTCTGTGATAGTTTAAATTCTGTGTCTCATAACTAAGTTGCTAAACCCTGTAGAAGTGCCTGAAAATATTATTTTTATTATTATTGTTCTATAAATTAGAATAATATCCATAATAGCTACTGTTTTTTTTACTGTTACCTTCTCTCTGGTAGGTAAGATAGCTGGTAGATAAGGTGATGATGAGGAAAGTGTGTGTTTCTGTGTTTTTGTGTCTTGGTATGAGAAGGTCTATTCTTAGAGGGTGAAGAAAATAGAAAAGAGAATGAAAGAAAGTAAAAGGAAGGAAGGAAGGAAGGAAGGAAGGAAGGAAGTTCCTGGAAAATCTCTAGCTTTCCTTAGCAAAAAAAACAAACCTTTTTTAATTGTAAAATTAAAAATCTAAATTCTTTGTGTCTTCTCTTTGCCCTTCTTCTTGTATAATTGTCTCAGAGTATAATGATGCCAATACTCATCAAGTGTGATTTCCCCCCCCCCCAAAGTGGGATTGTGGTTGTCTGACAGATGTGCTTTTTAAAATGCCCTGAAGACATCTGGTAAGAAAAATCCTGAGGTGTTGACATTTGAAAAGAGAAAATCAAGAAGTTAGAGGGGGCGGTGTGTAAGCAGTTGGAGCACTGACTTTGAACCCAGGAGATTTTCATTTTAATCCAACTACATTCTAATCTTAATCATTGCGAACCAGTACTTATCTTTCTACTAATGAACAGATTTTGTCCTTCTAAATAAAAACTAGAGCTGAAATGTCCAATTAATTAATTGATTCATTTCAATGCAACCCCTCCCCCTTTGAATTTTAGCATAAGCAGAATCATGATCTGATGGAATATGTGATCTTTGTGGAAACATAATTCTGAAACAGTGACATTGTATTTTCACAACTTTGTCAGTCATAAAAACAATGGTGTTTTAGGTCATTGTTTTGTTCATTCCTGTATTTCTTATTTAAAATGATAAATAAGCTTACACTGAAAAATACTAATGCTGATAGGCTGAGTTGCCTAATTCTAGATTTATTAAATTATACAACATTTCTAGGGAATAAAGCAACAATGATAAAATGGCAGAAACTTAAATTATTTGTTAGTTGCTTGATACTTTTAATCCTCCTTCCAATTTCATATGCTACTAGATATAACAAATCAATGTTAATGTCTTTTTTTATAGAATTGATATTTCCCATTAACATATATAACACAATAAATCCCTGAAAATGTTCTTTACCACTTTTGACAGATACATTTTCCTGTCTTTAAACATATAGCCTTATAAAAGAAGTGTGGAAGAAATATAATCCTGTAAAAATGATAATCCTATTATTCATGTAAACCAAAAGGTACTAAAATTACTCAAAAGATCTCTAAATTAGGAGTCAGCTCTCCTTCTGATGGAGCCATATTTTCAGGTTAAAATAATAATTGCTGATACAAGCAATAATTAGTCATGAATAATGTTGAAACTAACCTTTTAACATAAAGATTAATATTTGAAATACTGAAACTGCAGTTATATTTAGAGTGTCTCTTCTCTGGGGAATGTACAAAATCTCTCCTGCTTTTGAGCACAAGTTACTGTCCTTCTATCTAGACATCTTATTACAGAATCATAAAGGATAAAAACATCAAAAGATCAGTGTGTCCGTTCTAGGATGAAATGAAGACCATTCACTCCCTTATTAACCTTCACAAATCAGATCAAATGTGCTGTAAGCTGAGAACAAGTAAATCAGCTTAAATGGAGTATGTAAGAACCGACTTAAAGGGATCTATGATTCTTCTTTCAGATTGTCTGTTATTTTTCTAGCCCTGAAAATCATATATAAAGGAGAATACAAAATGAAATCTCTCTCTCTCTCTCTCTCTCCCTCTCTCTCTCTCTCTCTCTCTCTCTCTCTCACACACACACACACACACACACACACACACACACCTCTCAGTTGCTAAGTTAAATGGAAAATGCATTTTGTAGGATTTTTTGGGGGGATGCTGTCTAAGTTGGACAGCTTTGTTAAAAAATTGTACAAAAACTTCAATCTGTATTTTTTAAAACAACAACAACAACAACTACTTAGCATGGTGACTCACTTATGATACATTATGATCTTGATCTAGGAAGCACCAAATCAACTTGATGAATTTCATGACAATGAATTTCAATTCAGTCTTTACAATTTCAAAAACAATGTTTTCAATGAGAAAGTCTTTGAACTGAGATTTTTTTAATGGTTCCCCACTTCTGTGAGGCAAGGGACATGAAGGCTTGCTGTTTTCTGTTGCAAAATATTGAAAAAAATATTTAGGAAATCTTTATTAAGGAAAGCATTTGAACTATGAAATGCTTTGGCATTGTTACCATGGATGTCTTAATGTATTCCATTTCATTTTAATTTAACTTTCATCATGATCATCATCATCCCAAGGATGTGCTAGTGTATATTGTAGTGTTGTGGTGGCTCAATGGTTAAAGTGCAGTATTGCAGGCAAACTTTTCCCACAGCCTGGAGTTTGATCCTGATAGTGCTCAAGGTTGATTTGGCCTTCCATCCTTCTGAGGTCGGTAAAAAGAGTACCCAGTTTGTTGGGGGCAATAGGCAAATGATGTATACATTGTAACCTGCCCAGAGAGTGCTGCAAAGAGCTATGGTTTGTTACTGCTATTGCTATTTGATGATTACATTATAAATTTCCATGGGCCTTTTCATTTGCTAGAAATCTGATGAATGAATGAATGAATGAATGAATGAATGAATGAATGAATGAATGAATGAATGAATGAATGAATGAATGAATGAATGAATGAATGAATGAATAACAATGTAAAGACAATCTAAACCCTGAGCAAACCTTCTTGGAATATCAAGCCAAAAGAATGACTGAGATCATTTTGCCCTGCTCCCAGTCTGAAAGAATAAATATATAAAAGTACTTACTTACACACACACATACACACACACATATGTCGGATACATTCTTTGACAAAATAATCAATGCTCTTCTCCAGAGATGCAATTCTCTCGTTTTTTCAGTCACTGCGAATTCAAAGATTGAATTCAAAGATCTGCTTTCTGGGCAATAGTAACATTTCTGGGATTCATCTTTCCTTGCCAGCATTTGTAGGGACTGCATAGATCAGGATCGTATGGCACTTTTACCTCCTGATTTAATATGATATGATGTGATGACTATTGAACTGGTCAAAGCCTCACATGACATCTGATTGTTAGATCATTTAGTTCAGAATTGTCTACGTCGCATGATTCTTCATGGTTTCAGACAGGCATCTTCCTCAACTCTACTTAGAAATGCTGGGAACTAAACTGGAACATTATTTGCATACAAATATTAAACTGAGCTACAGCAATAGATGGAGCTGATTAAAGTTCTGAGAGCACTACTAAACCACAGCTTTTTCATATTTTAATGGATATAGAATGGTAGCTGAATTTGATACGGTGGGTTAATCTTTGATTTGATATCTTTTTAGGCATGGTAAAATATCCAGTACATCATTCGTAACTAACAGTCTACATAACATTTCTGCAACTTTATATACATCTTTGCTATACTAGATTGGATACATTGTATTTAATATTGCAAGTCCTACTTGAACTGATTTGAAAATAACTTCTTTCATAGGTTTAATGTTAGGCTTGGTGTTCCCATTAATTTATGCTCTCCCAGCATTCACACATAACATTTGGTTCCTACTATTTTTAAACTTGTTTGAAGAACCATTTTTGTGCAGTGGTTAAAGCACCAGACTAAAAACTTGGAGAGCAGGAGTTTTATTCCTATCTTAGATAGAAATCTAGCTAGGTGACCTTGGCCCAGACTCTCCCTCCCTCCCCCTCTCCCTCTCCCCCCTCTCCCTCCCCCTCTCCGTCTCCCCCCCTCTCTTAGCCCTAGAAAGGAAATAATGGCAAACCACTTCTGAAAACTTGCCAAGAAAACTGCAGACACTTATAGTCTGGAGCTGTGTCTTACTCACAAGGAGGCAGAAGTTTCCCCTTCATTTTATACATATATTGTTTAGTGGGAGAATGTTGTGGCTATCACCTGCTTTTTTGTGTAACTATCATTGCCTATTCACTTAAAAAAAGCAGCTTTGACCTCATAAATCAGGACTCAAATTTTGATGGCTACTTCAATGCTATTGGATGCTGCTTTATTGCTGGACTACTGCTGCTCTCAATTGATTTTTATTTTCAATGATCTTTATTTTTAAAGTCCATTCCAAATGACATGGATGTAACAAAGGCAATGGGGACAAGTCAGGCCACAGTATTTTCTGTGCCTAAGGCACAGGAACAGTGTCAGCAAGATGATAGTACCACAATGCTTGGGGTTCAAGACACGGCTAAGGCAATCCATGGTTTCCATGGGTACAAGGCACAATGAAAGAACACTACTCCCAGCAGGTTCCAGACATGATGAAAGCAACATGGTCTCAATTAGTTCAAGGCAACTTGGCTTTAATGGGTTCAAAGCAATGGCAACATGACTCCAGCATGTTCCAGGCAGGAGGAAGGCAGCTTGGCATCAATGAACACAACAAAAGTGACTTGACTTCAGTGGATTCAAGGCACAACAACAATGGTACAACTTCAGCAGGTTCAAGGCACAATAAAGGTAGCTTGGAATCAGTGGGTTCAAGGCATCACAATGGTAACACGGTCTCAATGAGTTCAAGGCAATCAATTAAAAGTATTCATGATGGACAGATTATAAATTGTTTTCTCCAACAACCCCCAGGCTCCAAACACTGAAGTAAATAGGTGTTGACTGTTGTTCCTCATTAGGAGGGGTGAGACCACCTCTTTGCAAGTAGCCTTGCCAATGTCTATTGCACCTCCCACCACTCAGCTCTTCACAAACCTGGATTGGATGGGAGTGTCAATTCCTCCTCTTGTCATATGGCCAGCTACAACTGTGCCTCTTTGGCTTGCACAGGCAGCTGAACATTTGTGCTAACTGGACAACTAGCTGTTCGTCCAGCTGCTCTCTCCCAGATTTCCCCTGGCATGGCCTCACCTCCATCATCCAAACCTGTCACAGAACCTTCCATGTCCCCCTGGTGTTCCCCATAGTCAGATGTCCTGGGAGCAGCTCTTCCTCATCATCACAGCCCCCCATGCCTCCTTCCTGACCCACACAACCTCATATGAACCTTCTTTGACTTATATTGCACCTCTTGCACACCTCCATGCACCCTCTCCAATCCCTGCTCTACCTGCACACTTTTCCCAGCTCATCTGCACTCTCAATCACCCCAGGCACCCTTTCCAAACAGTGCTACTACCTGACCAGCACAGCATCTCTCACACATCCTTGTGATACTCATGCATTCCTCTTGACCAGCACCATAGGAAGGAAGGAAGGAAGGAAGGAAGGAAGGAAGGAAGGAAGGAAGGAAGGAAGGAAGGAAGGAAGGAAGGAAGGAAGGAAGGAAGGAAGGAAGGAAGGAAAAATACTGATGCTCCCTGCTTTCTTCTTACTAGGAAAGTCAATGGGGAAGCCAGTAGAAAACTAGAAATCACTCCCACGTGCACTGCTTTTTTGATTGCTCATAGTCATTCTGTTTCTGTGCTTAGGTAAGAAAATATCTCTGAGACGATCCAATGGGGCAGGGATTGTCTGGTTAAAAATGAAAATGAATGCTTCTTAGAATTTTAGGGCTGTATCTTTAGATTCCATTCCAAAATGATGCTTTGAAGCACACAGGAACAATCCAACAACAGAATGCACTGTTTTAAACTACTCACATCTTTTCCCAGGAGTGGGGCTTCTGTGTCTTTTGAAACACCTTATTTGAATGACTTCCAAAACATTGTACTAGTCTAATAATTATAGACTATGTAATTTCTTACTTTTTTGTATAAAACATGAAGAGCATGAGCCATTAATTTCACTGACCAAAATGGATCCAGTGTTAGCCACAATCAAAAGAAGTAAGTCATCGTCACTGAAATCAGGTGTACTGACATGAGCATTACAATATCAGGATTCCACTTGGACATTCCTGTTCTCCCTCAATGATATGATGTCCATAACAGAGTTGGAAACATTATTGAAAACCTAAGTTAAATAGGTAGACAGGATACTGATCAAATTTCTCAAACTGGGGGTATAACACTTGCTTAGACTGAGAATCATACTTAAACAGCATAATATGAGCCACACTGCAATAAATAATGAGGGCAAATAAATGTAAGTGAACATTTCATTAAAAGAATTAAATACAGTCAATATAAGCACTCCCCGAATGTTTTGCCCAAACGTTAGAATTTTGGGGCTTTGAGTTAGGATACATGCAACTGGGACTAAGGGCTTGGATTGAGTATGTTTGCCTTAAACTGTACAAGTGAAAGTCATTTTAAAACCAGCAAAAAGTCTGTTTCCAGAAGAGTATTTTTCTACCATATAAGTATCAGATGCTCTAACAAGGATCAGAGGACATCACAGATCTTGCTGAGTCAAAGTATGCCCTTCAAAGCTACAGGGCTGAATGATATAAGTCTTTCACAGCAAGCTTCCTCATCAATCACAGCAGGTTCAGAAGACAGCCACAGTTTGGCTCAATGGCTTGAGTGCTTCTGATCACATTACACAAAGCAAAGCCGCCTGCATTACTTTTCTCATCTCTGAACATGCAGGGATGATTTGAATTGGCAGTCTTGTGTTGGTAGGATTGTCCTTTTTAATCCTCAGCAGTCCATCTTTGAGTGGATTAAAAATAGAACCCAGATGTTTATCTAATGGAACCATGATAAATACCAATTGAATGTTGCTTGGATAAGTATTTTCACAATGGCTTTTGAGATCTCTTCTATCTTGACCTTCTAATGCCCAGTGCATATACAAGTTTTTCAAAGGCTTGATATTGTAGACCAGCCACTGAGCATGTATGACATAGTAGTTTATATGTGATGTAGCAGCCTTGAGGCTGTAGGGTTGAATTTCTAAAATAGTATAAATACGAAGGTGTCAGGCAGAGAAATAATTCTATCTTTTATGATCTTCTAAATATAATTTACTTTAGAATTTTTCCCCCAAAGAAGATGGATGGAAAGTAGTGTTCTTAAGGTGGTAGTGCTCTTATATTTATTGAGTTATGAGATGGCTGAGGAGTCTATTTAAATACCCTGCCTTTTATTGTGGAATGATGTTTTCAACATTCTACACCTTTCCTAGAGTCTCATACATCAACTGAATGCCAAGGAAGAATATTATGAGAGAAGTCTTCCTGCTGGGCCTTTTTCAACATGGGGGCTACTGCCAGAGCTAAAGTGAAGTTCTGCTCTTGTGGAATTGTTCTTCTTTACTCCTTTTTCCTAGGAAAGTTCAAAGAAATTATCCATCCTATTTCTCCACCCACAAAACTGGTGAAGACTTTCAAAGACAATTGTGCCCAGCTTTTAAACAGATTATATACAGTATTAAGTTCTGAAAAAGCAACTCCATATTTTTAGATAAAGCACCTTGTCCTTTAGTAAGAGATAGTGAAAACTAGGAAAGTGAAGTAAGGTGGAGGAAAAAAGCAGCACTGTTGCTGTGGTGGTGATGCTGTCAATGGTATCATTATCTATCATCCATGATAGATGAAAATATAATTGGCATTGTGATGCATAGAGCATCATTATCTCCACTCCATCAAGGCTCAGGGAGTACAATAATGGCCAAAGCTGATCTGTATAAAGGCAAACATAGCAATCAATAGCCTTCTGCTATTAACTGCGCCATGTATAATATATGCACACAGATTATTGCAAAGACTACACAACAGGAGCTGTACAAAGCTCCCATTAAAACTGTTTAATGAATGCCTCCTCTCTCCATCCAGAATGAAGAGCACCATGCTGAGAGTTTCTCTGGCACTTCTCTGTGTATGTAGATGATTTTTCTTCTTCTTGGAAACGTTGGACACAAGTAACTTTGTCAGGAAAGATCACACTGCCTCTGTAAAATGATGCTTAAAATTCAGAAAAAGGAATGAATACCCAATGAAATGAAAAATAAATAAAAACAAATAGTATTGGCAGTAACTAAAGGTGATAAATTGTATAGTTTGATCCTGTGCATTCTTAGATCATGGGAGAGAAATGTTCTTTTATTTCATGTTTGATTCTGGAAATTCAACCAATAGTGAAACTGTAGTATGAGTTCTGGAATCTAGTCATATATTACTTGGTTTGGATGTGCCTAGGGCAACTCTGTCTTTTGAACATCCCTGTGATTCTGAGAAAATATAGTCTTCCTCAATCCCTCTCTTTTCTCTTGTGCAACATCATGGAAACTCAAGCCTTCAGACGTAAACGTTCTTGCAATGATTGACAAAGATTAAACTGAAAAAAGAAGCAAAAGAGGAAATTTACTTAATGTGGCAAAATACCACAAGACAGCCCTCTTTATTTATGATTAATTGCTTTATCAGGTAATTTAAAATAGTGAACAGCAAGAAATCTCTCACACAGGTTGCTGTATAGTATGAAGAATAAGACACAGCTTCATCCTCTCTCATAGGCAAAAGCCATATACAATCTTGTTTACATCCCCCACTCTGGGTAACTCCATATATTTAATGGTAAAGCCATCTCCAGCAAGCAGAATTTGAGTTAGGGAGGGAAATATTAGGGGAAAAAAGATAAAATGAAAGCTTAATGTCAGAACATGCACAGTGTTATTGTGCTGAGGTAACCCAGAGTAAATACAGTAAACAGTGGTTTGTATTAAATGGTGGTTTATCATACACTATCTACAAATATGCACTAGGAACAAAATACACACACATGGTCATTCAGCAACCTCCAATACACAGCAATTACAGCAGGAAATGGAGGAGAGAGAAAGACTCCAACAAAGCCTTCCCTTTTATACTCAGACTCTTAAAGGGATAAACACACCTGCTGAGTCATTCCTATTACTGCATCATCCACCTTACATTGCATTACATCATTACATAAGATGTTTAGCTATTAAATTATTATCCTGACACTTAATTAAACTTGGCCTTCCAAGCGAGAAATGGTAAGCTTACACACCTCCAAATTTATTCATTTATTTATTTATTTATCAAATTTATTTGTCACCCATTTCATGGTTCAGGTGACTCTGAGTGGCCTCAATTAGCAGAGGTGAAATCAGGGTCACAACCAAAGATCTGTGAGTAGACCAGCCACATATATCCTCTCTGGAAAAAGAGGAGACAGGAGATTGCCCACTTATGCTCTGGATGGCTTCTTCTTATGAGGAGATCAAAGGACAGCAGTTTCCCATCGGTTTGTGTACCAAAGGAAAGACTATCATGCTACGAAACACAACAGAACCTTTTTAATGACACTGTTTTTTTTTAATCTCACTTTCTAATCACTTTCAGAAATTAATTATTTAACTACCTTAAAGCTATTACAGATCTTCAAAATGCCACCTGGTGAGCTTACCTTCATTCCAGAATTAAAAAAAAAAATATTAAGAATATAAAAGAATTTGAAATAAACAGCAAAAAGCTAAATAAAACTAACTCAAGAAAGTTATAAATGAATTAAGGGACCAGACAAATTTTGATTATTAAAACTTTTGCTATAAGATTTTGGAAATAATTATATAAATAAATAGCCCCTTCATGGAAATTAAATTTAAATTAAATTAAATTAAATTAAATTAAATAATCTAGAAATTTGAGATTTGATGATTTCAAGAATTGAACACTAGAGGGATCTAAAGTTTCCAGGCAGAAAAGGGAAAAAGATAAAGGTTTGCCTTTTTGTTTTTTGTCAGCACTGGGACCCAACAAAAAACAAAAAAACAGAAAATGATATGATATGTGAAATACTTCAGCAGGTCTTTGAGGATTGTGATAAAAAAAAAAAACAGCTACAATGTCAGCAATCACATCTGCTTCTATGGATAGATTATTTCCAAAAGATGTTAAATAGATTGGATACAAATCAAGCCCAACTCTACTTGCCTTTATATATATATCAGTCAAAATTGACTAATGCTTCCAAACTCTACCAAGCCAGACCATGATAAATTGACTAATTTGCTACATGGATATACAGATAGCTTGGATGGTATATACTTCTCCCCTGATCTAGCAGGAGAGAAGTATACATCTCCTGACTCTTTGGTATCAAGGACTTCAATTCCTTCGTTCCAGATCATTGGCAATTTTACTTGTGAGTGTTGAAAGTTGGAGTCCAATACATTTTGTTGACTACAGATTTCCCAGACCTAAACACTGTTCATTTTGGAGCTCAACTTAACTGCAAAGACAGGCAGACTGAACATTCAAAAAACAATTGTTTGGGAGAGATAATAATTACAGATGAACTGACTTTATTATGGTGAGAAAGAAAAAAATGTTTGGATGCTTCCTGTATCCATTCAAATAGCAAATAACAATAGCATTTAGCCTTATGTACCACCCCATTGTGTTTTACAGCACTCTTTGGGTGGTTTACAATGTAAGTATTATTTCCATATTGCCCCTCATTTTACCAATCTTGGAAGGATGGAAGGCTAAGTCAATCTTGAGCCCAGTCATGATCAAACTCCAGGCTGTAGGCAGAGTTTACCCAAAATACTGCACTTTTAACCACTATGTCACCAGGACTCTTCAAAGCTAGCTATTTAACAAAGTTAACAAGTTTAACAAGTTATTTAACAAATCAATAACTTGAAATACTAGAATTTCAAGTTTCAAGTTTTTTTTTATTCTATAGTACACATTAGTATGATTATATGTTGGCAGGCAAAGATGCATTTCTGTGTTTGTATTCTCTGTATGTTCACATATAAGTATTGTGAGTTTGTAGGCATCCAAATGCCATACTGCATTTAGTAAAATTCGGCAATTGTATGTGGTATTATCAGCACTATTTCTCCCACAAAACATAAGAGGAAGGAAGGAAGGAAGGAAGGAAGGAAGGAAGGAAGGAAGGAAGGAAGGAAGGAAGGAAGGAAGGAAGGAAGGAAGGAAGGAAGGAAGGAAATGTGCCTTGGTTACTAAAATGGCTAATTTCATTGACAGATTCACATTAATATAAATAATAACAACTTGCCCAGAGAGGAAATTCTGATAAGCAGCTGATGAAGGCCAAGGTCTTTACAGCCTGCTGATATTAATGGCCCCCTTCAAGTAAATGGAATTGATTAGGTGAAATATTGCTCACCTTTTTTCATCAAGATAGTGCTGTTCCAAAATGTCAATTGCACTAAAAATTAATGATATCAGCTATCCAAACATCGTACCAAAGTTCACAGAGGTATTAATTATCATTTCAGTGCTGTGCATTTCCAAATGAGAAATAAATGACTCTAACAAGATACATGTGGTGGCTAAGGTGATGGGGTATCAGTAAGTTGGGAAAATATAATTTACATGGAGAAAACGTCTCTTTATTTTTCTGTCTTTTTTATTTTATACACACTGAATGCACAGAAAATTGGATGGAGAGAATAAAAAAAACCAAAATTTATGGACTGTTAAAACAAGCTGACCATTGCTTATTGAATTTACATTCCTCTACAAAAAAAGGTAGAGTTAGATATGTGATAAAAATATAAACTTTTCCATTGCTCGTACCCCTTATTCCAACCACATTATGAAGTGCATATATAAAGAAATTGGATGGAATGGTATTATATTTCTAATGTTATTTCATTTTGTTGATTCCTGAACGTATCTATAAAAAGGGGGATTTTTTTTTTTTAAAGTATATTTGTGGACTTTATTATCTGGGAAAAGTTGAGCAGATTGCTCCTGAGGAAATGAATAGGATCTTTGAGATTTAAGGTCTGCCACCTCCATACTGGACCCATGTCCTCTTGGTTGGTTAAAACCACCTGGAGGATGCCATGTGGTTAGATCCAAGAGGTGATTAATGGCTCTGTGTGGAAGGGGATGATGCTACCTACCTTGAAGGAAGTTGTGGTGTGCCCCCTCCTGAAGATGCAATCTTTGGACTTAATGGTATCAGTCAAGTTTCATCCAGTTTCCAACCTTTCTTAGGGAATGTGATTGATGGAGAGATAAGCCCTTAGGTTCAGAAGAGATGGATACAGTAGATTAACAGGTTCCCAATCAGGATTCAGGCTGGGCTATAGCACTGAAACAGATTGCTCATGTTTGTGGATGACCTATAGACTTATAGAGAACTTCGGAGAGGAGAAGAACAGATTTCTCATTGCCTTTTGATACTATTGACCATGGTATTCTTTGGATCAACTTGGGAGATTGGGAATGGGATGCACTGTTTTGCCTCCTTTCTCTATGATAAATTCCAGTCAATGTTTGCAGAGACGAGAAGTCAAACCATAGATTCCTGCAATGTGGGGTTCCTCAGGACTCAGGCCTTCTGTTAACATTTATATGAAACTTCTGGGTGAAGTCATCTACTGGCACTGGATACATATTATCATTATGCTGATGATACCCAATTGTATATTTCCTCCCCTGGCTAACAAAGTAATGCTGTCCCAGTTTTGTCTTAGTACCTGGAGACTGTAAGGGTTTAGGTGGGGAAGAATTGGCTTTAGCTCTACCCAAACAAGGCAAACTGGCTCTGGGTTTTTGATCCCCTGACTTGGGTAAAATTTTATCATCCACTCTTGCCAAGATTGCACTCTCCAGAGAAAGTTGGTACAACTCACAGCTTCTGCTCAAACAGCAGGTTGCAACTGTGGCTAGTGGGCCTTTGCACAGATTCATTTTGAATGCCAATTGCATCCATTTCTGGATTGGGAGGCCTTGCTCAGTCATTCCCACCCTGGTCACTTCCCAGTTGGATCACTGCAACATACTCTGCATGGGGCGGCCCTTGAAGACCATCCAGAAACTGAAATTGCCCCAAAATTCAGTGGCATACATAGTTATGAGCAGTTCATGTTTTGCCATTTTACACCACTGTTGCATGAACGGCACTGGCTTTCAGTTTCTTTCCAGGAGCAATTCAAGGTGCTGGCTATTACCATCAATAGCAATAGCACTTAAATTCATATACCGCTTCACAGTGCTTTATAACCCTCTCTAAGTGGTTTACAGAGTCAGCATATTGCCCCCCAAAATCTGGGTCTTCATTTTATTGACCTCGGAAGGATGGAAAGCTGAGTCAACCTTGACCCAGTAAGAATCGAACTGGCAAACTGCTGGCAGTCGGCAGTCAGCAGAATTAGCCTGCAATACTGCATTCTAACCACGGTACCACACGGCTCTGCTTTAAAATCCTAAATGGCATGGAACCAGACTACTTGCAGAACTACTTCTTCCTGAGTTCCAGATCTCTTCCTGGAAAATTTTTCATCTAGCAGGATCTAGAAACTGTGCCTTCTCTGTAACGGCCCTGCCCATTTTGTTCCCTAAAGATTTGCCTTCCAGAGGCCTTGAAGAACTGTTTTTCCCCACAAGTATTGAGCTATTTTGAGACTGGAGCATATTATAATAAAGTGAAGAGTATGGAGAGGGCTGTCCTCGGGTGACATGAGTTTCATGTAGAGTTTTATAGGGCTTCTTGATTTTATTATTGATATTTATTATTTTGTACATAGCCCAAAGTTGTATTGCAATTTTTAAAATAAATGAATTTTGACATATGCATTCACTGCCATCTCTTTCATTTGCCTTATGAAATATGGGGATGCTAGAGAAATTTCATCTCTGATAAGTGCAAACCCGTGTAATAGGAACATAGGAAATTGCCTTATTAAACCTTTTATACATTTAGGCCACAATTCTAAGCACTTATTATCAGCAGCTTTCTGGTGTATCAAGTTAGTTTTTCTTTCTTTGTTTGTTTGTTTAAATCCTACCTGACGCTGGACTTAACCTTTTATGATGCAAAGCATTCATTCTCTGCATCAAAACTATGCTTTGGCTTCTCAGAACTAATGCATCCGAGTTTTGTTAATGTTTTATTGCCATTCCATATAGATAAAGAATATGTGGACATTTGAGCAAAATCATACAAAACTTACAAAAGTTCATACAAAAAGTTCAACATAAAGCAATGAATTCTTCATTAACGAAACTAAAGTTTCACTGAAAGAATTACAAATATTGTTATTTGCCTTGGAAATGCACCCTCCGTATTTTTTCCCCTAAGGAAATGCAGAAAGGGGCAGAGAATGAAAACAAATGATTCTCAGTTCGAGCTGCATCTGTTGCCAAAACCATTTACAGGAAAGGATGCTGCATAATCGTCAAATGTGAAAACCTTCTCCACTTTCCACCTAATAACCTTGTGGTGAAAAAAGTACCTGGGAATCATACCAAGCCCCTTTAAGTTCACTGTGATATGCAGTATTTGCATTTTGGAATCAAGGACGCAAAGTGCCTTAATGGGAGGGAATCAAGATCATAAAATAAATCCATCAAAATTTCTAATGGGAGCAGATTTATGAGACTGACCAAATGGAATTTACTAATAGCTGTCTTTCTCTGTTTCATAATCCACAAGGGCAAAATTTTGTTTTACAAAGAGGATCTTGCATAAAGAAAAAGAGGGAGATTTCTATTAAAAAACATAATTTAAATTTCTTAGAAGAAAAATCTATTTACATTTATATTCTATTATTGTAAAAATGTCTTGCATGTTCTTCTATGTAGCTACTTCTTTGGGCCATATACACCAAGGGCAACAATACATTTCATTTTAGCCAAAAGGCTGAAAAACATATATCATTTGGAGGATAAAATGTACAGTGATTCTGATCATATTTTAAAATATTTCTGGAAGGCTTTTTGATTTAACTTTTTGAAACTCTAACAAAATATAACAGAATGAAACATTGTTTTAGTAATGCAGATAGTGTGAATTGGGTAGATTTATACTGATCTATAGATTCCCATAAAAAGCAAGATAATCTATAACTGAAATGCTTTGCTTTATTGAGCAAATTCTCTAAGTTATCAAGTCCCTGAGACTATAAGAGATAACTTGAGACTTCTCCTGATCTTAATAATAATAATAATAATAATAATAAAGTTGGAAGGGACCTTGGAGGTCATCGAGTCCAACCCCCTGCTCAGGCAGGAAACCCTATACCATTTCGGACAAATGGCTGTCCAGTCTCTTCTTAAAAACTTCCAGTGTTGGAGCATTCACTGCTTCGGGAGGCAGGTTGTTCCACTGGTTAATTGTTCTAACTGTCAGGAAGTTTCTCCTCAGTTCCAGGTTGCTTCTCACCTTGACTAGTTTCCATCCATTACTTCTTGTCCTGCCCTCAGGCGCCTTGGAGAATAGCTTGACTCCCTCTTCTTTGTGGCAACCCCTGAGATATTGGAATACTGCTATCATGTCACCCCTAGTCCTTCTTTTCATTAAACTAGACATACCCAATTCCAGCAAACGTTCCTGATATGCTTTAGCCTCCAGTCCCCTAATCATCTGTTGCCCTTCTCTGCACTCTTTCTAGAGTCTCAACATCTTTTTTACATCGTGGTGTCCAAAACTGGATGCAGTATTCCAAGTGTGGCCTTACCAAGGCATTGTAAAGTGGTATTAATACTTCACGTGATCTTGATTCTATCCCAGCACTGTGTTGGCTTTTTTGGCAGCTGCAGCACACTGCTGGCTCATATTTAAGTGATTATCCACTAGGACTCCGAGATCCCTCTCACAGTTACTATTATTGAGCAAGGTACCCCCTATACTATACCTGTACATT
This sequence comes from Azemiops feae, assembly GCA_023970755.1. Taxonomy (NCBI): domain Eukaryota; kingdom Metazoa; phylum Chordata; class Lepidosauria; order Squamata; family Viperidae; genus Azemiops; species Azemiops feae. The sequence continues at coordinate 2,773,074 of JALGBA010000062.1, read as the reverse complement.
TGGTTTTTCTTGCCTAAATGTAGAACCTTACTTTTTTCACCATTGAATTTCATTTTGTTAGATCTTATTCCTACTTGCCCCCTACTTGCCCCTATCTGTTCTTACTGAGTTTCTTTTCACTGGATGGATATTAGATCCTACACAAATAGTTAATTCTATATATTGTATTTTTGTATAAGTGTGTGCGTACATGCATGTTTGATGAACTGTCTGACTAGTTCCCTCCTAGTAAATCTGACTAAACATGAGTAAGAGCCCATACTTGGGCCTACATGGTGGCAATATTGGAAGTGAAATGTTATTCTGCCATGATTGCATCTGCTTGGGGTGGATTAGCTCCAAGGATCATCTGAAGGACTGTGGTGAAGAATATTCATTCTATCTGGTAGACAAATTTGCTCAGATTCAGTCAGAATTGCATTCTGAATGGGCAAGTCTGATGAGTTGACCGGGGCAGAGTTTGTGATGTTACCTGAACTGAGTTTGATTCTGTTGGCCTAAGGAAGTGGACAAGGACATTTTGTCTGTTCAATCACCTGTTTCTTAGACCCTGGCACCTATGAGTTATTAAGGTAGCCTGGTAGATGACCACTGGTAGGTCTATGTAGTGGTTTCACCTTCTTTGAGAGATGGGTTGCTTCTACTAGTCTTGAAGGAGGCAGTGATACGCCCCTTCTCAAGAGGTCATTAATGGATTCTTCCATGTTGTATAATTATTGACTGGTTTCCAGTCTTCCCTTTGTGGGGAAGGAAGATTATGGAAAAAAGTGATTGGATAACAGCTACATAGAATCTTGGAACAAATGGATTGTATGGACCTGTTTCAGTCTGGTTTCAGACTAGAGAACAGTTTGGAGACAGCAGTGGTCAAACTTGTTGATGACCTTTGGTGAAGCCAAGATGGGGATGGGGCCTCTATCCTAGCCCTCCTTGACCTCTTAGCAGCTTTTGATAGGAGTGGGAGGAACTGTGCTCCACTGGTTTATATCCATCTCAGTTCCAGTTAGTGTTGAAAGAAGGGACAGAACATGACCATGGCCCTTCATATGTGGTGTGCCTCAGGGTCTGACACTCTTCTCTATCCTATTTAATATCTAAAGGGAGAAGGTGGTACCCAGCTCTACATTTCACCCCTGGGCTGCCCAGGTTAAGCTGTTGATGTACTGACCCAGCGACTAGATGCAGTTTAGGTTTGGATGGGGTGGAACAAACTTTAGCTTATTTCTAGCAACACTGAGGAGTTATGGCTCTTTGGATCCTCTCTTCGATTGAGGATGTTACCATTGTTGGTCTTGGAAGGGTCTGAACTTCCCCATTCAAGGCTGGTGTACAATGTGGGGGTCCTTCTGGACTCACAGCTATTGCTAAAAGAGCAGGTGGCAACTGTGGCCAGGAAGCCTTTGCACAGATTCATTTTGTATGCCTGTTGTCCCCTTTATGTTTGATTTGTGCTCTGTATAAGATTGTTTTATTCTGCACTGACTGTGTGGATTGGTGTTTATCTGTTTTTATGGACATTTTTAGGTGTGTGCATGCCCAGAGTACATTGCAGTTGACTTCCTAATACATTTGAATAAACAGACAAATAAAATACTGGATACATGATTCTTCTCTATCTGTTCTAAATAAAATGAAGTCAAAGCTATTTAGATATAAAGGCTAGCAAGTAATTTACTGTGTTTCTTTATGAGTCAATGGAAATTATTTTTTGTACAGTACTTATACCATATAGGAAAAGCTCCATCTAACTTGTAAAGTTAAATTAGTAAAGCTTTAGGCATTGTGAACTGCCTGCCTACATGCTCCAACACTCATTTAATTTTATATTAAAGTGGAGTTTTTAAACATTCTCCTTTAATTAGAGATATGTTATGAAAACAAAATGACCTTGACTTGCAAAATAAATTAAACCACTTCAGGAGAGCATCTCTCTCATTTATTACCAGATATTTTAATTGGAGTGGGGTCATTCTTTTTTTTTAAAAAAAATTATGGGTTATACCTAGAATTTGGAATTCTACTGTGCCGAAATCTGTGTTGCAAATTCCAAATTCCAGAAAGTCCCTCTCAACTCTCCTGTGAAAGAATCTTACATATCTTTCAGTTCCTTTGCAGCTATCTTTCCTGATCTGAAAAAGACTGATGAACACCTAGTTAAAGTCACCAATTTGGGTTGATGTGGTATAAGGTGTATGTACATGTGCATATGCATATGCATAGCTAAGACACCAGGATGTTTCAGTAAAAAAAAAAAATAGGCACTTCCAGAAATACATCTGTTAGAAGCTCCTTGTTTTATGTCATGCTGAATATTTATCCTACTATCCTAACTGGCAGTAATAACTAAAGAGAAAGTTACATGGGAAAATTTTCATCATTGGAAGCCAGAAAAGCTGCAGTTTTGGATTAAAGACAGGTCATACATATGTTAGATCATCTCATGAATAAAGTACCTTGCAACAGTTCTATAAAAATATTCTTCTCTTTTGTGCTTTTGTTTTCGAGAATTTTGTTTTCTTCTTAGTGTTTCCCATCAGTTTGGGGGAGGGCTTTTTTGGGGGGAAGGGTGGGATCAATCTGGTTTTGGTCCATTTGTTGTGACATAAATTGACCAACTGGCTTGTCACCCAAGCTTGACATCAAGGCCTGAGTGGGAGTAACTGACCCAAAGTCACCCAGTCTTCTTTCATGCCTAAAGTGGAACTAAAACTCACGGTCTCCAAGTTTCTAGCCTGGTGCCTTAATCACTAGAGTAAATTGGGTCTTTATCTAATTATATAATAATGGTTTGGAGAAAATCTTAGAACAGCTTTTTGCAGAACATCATATTCGAGATTACAAAATCAATCAATAAATGCCAGATCAGTGTAATATTTGCTTCCTTGATTTAAACTAGCATGATGGACAAATTCTTGGCTAATAGGTTATTACTCTCTTAATTCAATAAGAGCCTCATATTGCTAGAAGTATGGGTTCATAAAAAGACTGTCCAACAATTTGCATGAACCACAAAGTATTCTAAATGATATAAAACTGCTTAATTTTAAAATCTCTTACATCATTTTCAGACCAGTCCTATGGAGTTTTACATTGGTAAAGAAGAAACGTGGTTTGTAAATCCTATCAAACAATGACATCCCAATATGTAACATGCACAGGTAAATTGGAACTCAGTAGTCCACTTTGCAATAATACTGGACCTGAAGGTATACAATACTGATCATGAGTAATTTTATGAGATTCTCCAAAGCTGTCAAACAATACTGAAATCTACAATGATGGGGAAAGCCAGAAAGAATAAAAATTAAAAATATTATTTTGGATTATTGTGCAGTCAGCAACATTGGAACAGCGTGTCTACTGATGTTATGCTGAAATCTGCTTTGCCATATCTCAAAATTTCCTTCTCCTTTAAGAGAAGCTCCCTGAAACCCCATAGTTTTATAGTACTTGAGCATGTTTTCTTTTGAATCACTCAGTTTTGTTCTTAAGTTCAATGAATTCCAGAACTTGTTTACTCTGAATCTAGAAAATGCCTTCTTAATTTCCCTCATGCTGCTGCTTTTGATAATTATTCTCCATTCTCACTGTGGTAAAATTAGAAAATCTAAAGATGAATTAGAGTTTCATTCAGTTTTCGCTTAGCAACAGTCTCAGAGTTTTAGACAGCAGGGGCTAGAGCTGCTTAAAATTATTATTCCAAAATAAAAGAAAGTTTTGATTTAAAATTTATATTTAATTTATTTATAGCAGAAGATTCATTCACCCAACCAGATGGCACTGTATACATTGTTCTGAAAATTCTGGATGTCAATATCTATGCCTTCAGACAACAGTTGTGGGTCTGAAAAAAAACATTGCCACCTCTTTTTCATGATAAAAAAAGAGTATTTTTATTCTTTTTTCACTGAGTCTTCCTCATGGTGAGAATAAGTGTTTATAATGAGGAAAAACTGATGCCTTGTTCAGATATCCACAATTTTTATACATTTCTTCAAAAATAACACAGAGAGATTAAGATTTTATTTGTTTACCTTCAGTCAAATGTGACATTTGCTCATTTGTGGAAAAAAACAACAACCCTATGATGCCTCATTCCCTGGAGGGTAACATCATGGATTGTTAATATTTTTAAAACTCCCCCAAAGAAACTAAACAGGAAGGGTGTTACTGCTTTTGAATGTTGATATTGGAGAATACCCTTGGAATACCATGGGGAGCAAGAAAGCAAATGGATCATCAAACAGATCAATCCAGAGTTCTCACTTGAAGTACAAATGACCAAGCACTACTTTGGACTAAGTATATCAAGACCCAGCTCTAATGGAGAAGGCTCTAATGCTGGAAATGATGGAAGGAAAAAGAAAAGAACAACCAGCAGCAGGGTGGATAGACTCAGTTACAGTGGTGATGGATACACCATTAGAAGATCCAGTAGAAGAGGTCAGAGATTGTCAGAACCCAGTTGTTAGGAAGGGGTGATGTCTTTATTCTTTGTTCCTGTGGGTTCTGCCATACTCCTGAGGAGAGGGGGGAAACTATGGGTGCTACAATGTATCCTCCCCCTGCTTTCCTCTATCTGCTTGCTCTTTGATCTATTTCCCTTGATGCCAGCCTGGGGTGAGAATGGAATGTGCCTCCAGCCATCTTCTTATCTCTAGCTGCGGAAAAGAGGCATGAAGATCTAACAACCTAACAGCCTTGGGAACGACATCTTATCAACCCCATTCCCACAGCGGATTCACACCTGGGAATTGGCTCATTTGAACTGGCTGGATTGACTATTGGGGTGGGGTTTGCTAGTTACTCTTTTAACCTATTGATTCGCGTGGGAAACTCTCAGATCCTGCCTTCTATGCCTGCTGTCAACTTCTACTAATAAAAGTTCCTTTTGGAATGAAGCTGTTCCAGGAGTTCTGCTTTCTTGGAAAGAGGGATTGAGGCAGGTCCTTAGAGGGATAGAATGTCATGGGGAAAAAAAAACTATGTGGTTGCTAAGATTTGTCACCAATTTGATGGCATGTAATCAATCAATTAATCAATTACTCCCCTTCCCATTATTCATCCAATGCAATCTGGATGAGTAATATACAGGTAGTCCTCAACAGTTTGTTTAGTGACCATTTGAATTTACAAAGGCACTGGGAAAAGTTACTTAAGACCATTTTTCACACTTATGACCATTGCAGCTTCCTGGGATCATGTGATCACCTTTTACAACCTTCTGACACGCAAAGTCAATGAGGAAACTAGATTTGCTTAACAACCTAACAACTGCAGTGATTCAGTTAACAGCCGTGGCAAGAAAAGTCATAAAATGGTGCAAAGCTCACTCAACAACTCTCTCACTTAGCAACATACGTTTTGGGCTCAGTTGTGGTCGTGAGTCGAGGACTACCTGTAGTAACTTCAATCTCATGAAAAGAGTGTAGCCCTGGCAGAATATAGTCTGTAGCTGTGAAGTGTAATGGAAAATTTTCTCTCTGCCTTCTTAATTTATAGTAATCTTTGAAAGATCAAATGAAATTCCCTCTCCCCCTTTTTATAGATATCCTCTGTTCCCCAGCTTTTGAGTTAACTATAGAGTTTATCTGATTTGAGTAGTGCAATATGTTCTTTATGAAGACAGTAGTTTGGAGGATTGCAGATCAGTAAATCTGATGATTACTACAAATGTTGTGTTTTGCTCGGCATTCCGGCAACATAATTTTAAATTCAGTAGCATATTACCTTTCCACAAAGTCTCTAGAGTTATAGCCCTAGGCTGTTTAACAGCAACAGTAAAGTCTACTACTGTCCTCTGAAAAGATGATATCACTGAATAGCTTGCGGAAAAATAATTTGATCTGGTACAATATCTGTGGCACCAGTGCTGCCCGTCTCTGCAATTGCATAGCATTAACACCATTCGTTGTTCTCTATGTTCTTGTGCGGAGAATTGAAACATCGTTTGAGATTTCTCCAAGGAAGGATTAACAAGATCGGCTGTGACATGACTTGATTAATTAATCAGACTAGAGTGCACTCTGGCCCTGATGAACAAGAGATAATTCTGACCTTCAATATTTTAGAAGCCAACTGAATAAAACAATTTTGGCTTGACCTTCACTAATAATACAGCTAAAATCCATTATAATATATAGCAGACTAGTTGCCTACAACCAAGGTGATTCATCTTCTCTCTGTCTCTATAATTTAACAAATTGGAACTGGTCATGGTTGATGTTTGAAGGACAAACAAGTTTTTTTTTTCAATTTTTGACTGCATTTGTAGTTTTAGTCTTAAAAGAAAAAAGGTCGATAGTATTTGCTTTGACCCTCTCTTTAGGGATTCTCTCCCAAAGAAATTAGCCTTTTCTTACATGTCTTTTCATACTGGCGATGGAGATCAATATATAAAATCAACAAACAAGGAACTAGAAATATCCATTTATTTTACTATCTATTTGAAATAGAGCTGCCAGTGTAAACAAAAAGACTAGGCAAAAAATGTAAGAGAGGCTTAAGTGGCAGAAGCACCAGGAGAAAAACAAAAACAAAAGATCTTCTAAGAAAACAAGCAAAACAATCATCCTCGTGTTTCAGATGACACCGTTTACAGATTTCTTATTGGAGTTCACAGAAAATAGCAGCATGGTGGTTAAATTTTGCTTCGTGTGATCACTTCTTAGCAGGCACATTCCTAGATAAGGAACAAGGATAAGGAATAAAATCTTGAAACAGTTCAACACAGTTAAAACACTTAGGACTTAGGATTGATGCCACATTTTATCTAAAACTAAATATCAAATCCAACAATTGTATCTAAAATGCATGACCCTAAGATCCCTTTGCCTCCTAACTGGGGATCCTTCCTGAATGAAGCATCCAAGGAGCTTCCAAAGGAAGCAAGAAAACATTGATTGGGCAGTTAGATTTGTCAGTATAGATTTCTACAATACGCAACTGCAAATACAGGCATTAAGTTGAAGCAGCTGGTGCAAACTGTAACAAAGTACACTATTGCATCATACATAAAAATTGTCACATTTGACAAAAAAACTATTGGAGTTCTATCCAGGCATCGAGATAATAATGGTTGGCATGTTCTGTGACCTAGAACAGAAATAAAATTGATGTAGATTTACTTATCTTTCTTGTTAGACTTGCAGTGATTCATAGGTCAAGTTAATATGGTATGTAACTCGGGCTCCTTCTATCTTCCATTCTAATATCATTATAGACGGCTCTCTATTTTAACAACATCTTAAATATAGCATGCATATTCATTAAGGAAACAGAAGAACATGGAATGAGGAAATCTTGAAAAAAATTCTGGGAGTATAGCAGGTACTATTTATTTAAAGGCTAATCAAAATTAAACTAAGAGAAGGTTAGCAATACAATACTCCCTTGTGACTGATGGATTAGTTGGGCCAATTCTATTTTATTGGTATTACTTTTATTTATTATTAGTAATAGATCAGGAATGGTGGAAGGGAAGTGGTTGCTAGGGTCTTCAGAGAGGTAATGGGTAAACTGGTCTAGAGAATTGTTGAAAGCCAATTGGTGCAGTTGTTAAATGCACTAGGAAATTGGAAGACTGTGAGTTCTAGTCCTGCCTTAGTCACAAAGACAGCTGGGTAACTTTGGACCAGTTACTCTTTCTCAGTCCTAGGAAGAAATAAATGGCAAATAACTTCTGAAATGTTACTAAGAAATGAAGACTGATTTGAGAGCACATTATTAATTAGAGAGTTGGTGGGCCATCTGTTCCGTTAATTGAGATTTAAAGGAAGTCAGGAATCAGCAAAGTAAAAGTTTTGCTCTGTTCCTGCTTTCTTTTATGAATGAACATTGCTTATTTTGGCTTGAGGAAGGAAAAAATTCCTACAACTCATTGATAATACATTGAATATATTCTGGAAGGAGCATTATAATTATTCTTTGCTGCAATGTCTTCTCCTCCACCCTTTAGTCAACAATCTGTTTATCAGGGCTTTTTGACATATATCCAGTGGTGGGATTCAAATATGTGAACAACCGGTTCTCTGTGTGGATGCCATTTCCAGAAGTCCATTCAGGATCTGGGCAACAAAAAATTAGCTACCGGTTCTGCCGATAGTGGTGTGAACTGGCTGAATCCCACCACTGCATATATCTATCCCTCACTACTGAGTCCACTTCCACTGCAGATTATTTTTTTACATTCTATTTTTTAAAAAATACAGCATGTTTAGTTTAGAAGTTTAAAAGAACATGTCGTTCTTTTGTAACAACATGTTACTTGGCTTTACTATTAGTTGATTAATCCTCATGGCTGCTGTTTGTACTTATTAATTTTATGGATGTTTTTTATTATTTTAATGATTTTAATTGTTTTATAATTTTAGAACTGCAAACCAGCCAGAGTTTCTTGGTTGGTCTCTTGGCTGAATTGGCAGCTATAGAAATTGAATAAATAAAGTTCTGAACATATTCTGCAGAATTTAATTTCTTTCTCCCACTTAATGGTCTAAATTTATTTTAAATTTAAAGGTTATGACAGTCTGATAAATATTTTTTTGAATTGTAGCCATTTATGCTCTCACTGAATATATAACAAAGAGCTTACCTTTTTTTAAAAAAAAATCTAAAATAAGCAGACTGAGCTAATGCATTTTTAGAAAAAGCAATAGCAGGGGATCGTAGCAAGAAGGAATAAACTAAAGATTAATTGCTACTTAGATTGTTAAGTATATTTTAGCAGAGGTCACCCCGTATGCAGCCCTTATTAGCTGCCTGGTGAATATGCATAACAAACAATTAAGCCAAAGAAGTTTCTGCTTCATATAATATCCAACCATATTTCTGCCTCAATTTTCTCAAATTTGTCCTGCTGATTGTTATCCTATCAAACAAGTCTGTTGCAAAATGTCTGCTCTCTTCCACACTTTTTCAGTTCTGTTGTAGCCATTTAACCACATTGCTTGACTGCGTGCTATATTTTTGAAGTAATCTATTGTTTGACTCTCGTAAAGTTCCATAGATGAACTAGATCATTCTTCAGAATTAACTGTCAGACAGGTTAAGTTGGCCAGAAACTTATGTTCTTTATCCTGTGCACAATTCAGGTTTAAACATGAAAAGTGATTCATAACTGACATGGCATACAAGCCAAATCTGTCAAGTTCATGCTTTCCTGGGACAAAAAGAGTCCCACACATGCTCTGAATTATATTTTTTGCTGCACAATCTATATCCATCTGGAATGGTGTTCAAATCCTGGCTCTTCTCTGACATCAATATCTATTACATCACAGTGGATATGTACAAGTATCCCTTCTACACATTACATCAGGTAGTACAAAGTAGGCTTGTAGATCAATCCACACATGTATTTGCTGCCAATGCCCATAAAGAGCAACATTTTCTCATATGAAAAAGTGCTTATACTGTACTGTAAATTCAATATATGTTTGGTGTATGTATATGCATAATGACTGTATGTATAACATATACAATTACATGTATACATTTGGTCATTAGGTGTGTGTTTTTTTCATTTCAAATTTTTAAAATCTTTCTTCCATGTTGGGAAAGAAGGCAATTGATTAAAGAGAAAACCAGAATATGATGTCTTCTGTGAGAGTTTCACAAATAATATCCATCAATCAGACATTATTCTAGATAGAAGCACACCGGTTGGGAAAGTAACAGTTTTGAAGTAAAGATGAAAGCAATCAAATGGTAAATTACAGATTCAGAGGCTGAATTAATAGAGCCCTAGAGAGTTATATAAATGTTAAAGTGCATGTATATGTGTGTGCTAATGAGTGTTTCTGTGACTTGAACTGTAAAATTGAATGTGGTGTCTAACAAAACAATCTTTGGAATTGTACAGTAGTCTGAACATAAAAATTCTGCTCCCCCACCCATACCCAAAACCTGCTGATCATCACCATTTCTTGGGGACTGCTTTCCTCAATAAAGTATTATTATTATTGATCATCGCACAGTCAGCCAGATGTTCAGACTGGATTTGGCATTTTTGTCTACCTATTGAGTCCTTACCAAGGACCTGGGATAGGCAGATGTGGATGTTTGATGGTATTACAGATATTGTCGCAGGATGGAAGCAGTTCCTAGTAAGGCCGCCTTTTGCAATTGACTAATGGCGAATTTGTCAATGCCAATGGTGTTCAAGTGGTGCTCCAGTTGTTTCGGGATTGCACCCAAGGCGCCTATTACTATTGGTACTACCCTTGCTTGCCTTTGCCACAGTCTTTCTATTTCTATTTGTAGGTCTTTGTCTTTTGTTATCTTCTCCAGTTCTTTCTCGTCAATTCTGCTGTCTCCAGGCACTGTTGTTGTTGTTGTTGTTGTTGTTGTTGTTGTTGTTGGTATTATTATTATTATTATTATTATTATTATTATTATTATTATTATTATTATTATTATTATTATTATTATTATTATTATTATTATTATTATTATTATTATTATTATTATTATTATTATAGTATTGGTGCACATGTGGGATCTTTTTTTAAAAAACAAAGGACAGAATGAAATTCCAGAAGACACCAGATCATGACCACCCACTTAACAAAAATGCCCATACTTTTTATTTTTATAAAAGTCTTAGAACTTTACCTCCAGCCTAGGACAAAATGTATTATTTAATTTATTTACATATTTTCTCATAAAAGAAAGGTTCAAATTTTAAATTTCATGCCCTGTTTATAGAACAGAAAAATCATACAGATACCTTCATAGAAACTGGTCCAATATATATTAACTAGCTTTATAAATTCCACTGAGGGCTCACAAAATGAAGTTGACTTTTAAAGGCTTTCCTGGGCTGAGCTCAGTACTGTTTGAAGTCATCCGTCCTCCCAAACTTTTATTCCCAAATTTATCTGAAATATCAGATGTTTAATATGTTTCTGATGGTGGCTCTTCAATCTGAGAACTGAATTCCCAACACAGTGATAAAGACCAAAAGACTTGACTTGTTTAATTAGGCAAAATATTCTTTGGATGCCAATCTAGATTTTATGTTGCACATATACTATCTGCTTTATGGCTGTTTTACAAGTTTAACGATCATTCTGAGAATTATTCTGATTGAAAAGTAGTCATAAATAATTTAAATAAGGTTAAAGTCAATGAAGAATTTGCAAAGTGGGCAGGAATTTTAAAGTGACGATGATTGAAGCACCACTTCCCTGATGTTCCACAAGACTCAGACACTGCTGAAGCAAGTTATTACTGGGAATCTTCACAAATTAAGGAATATCTTTAACCTACCCAATGCAAGAAGTTATTGGAACAAATCGAAACAACATCTGCAGTTCTTGGGATGGGAGGAATCTAACTCATTTTAGTTCTTGGCTTGGAGATAATTGATTGGTCATTCTACTTTGCTCTCTGTTCAGAGAAAAAAAATGCTAGATATTTAGCTAACACACTACTTTTATCTTTACACTTGGGATTGTTAACTAAATTTGAGGAGAGAATATTGAAGTTTTCCAACACAGAAAGTTTAAAAATGTTTCTTATGCTTTTATGGAGTGAAGATCCATGGACAGATCTTTGGTTTTTCATTGGTGGAATTGGGAGTAAACTTTGATTTATGGTTTCTTTTTCATCTGACTAATTCATAGAGACCATTGCCAACATGAGACATTACTCAATAAGTATTCTCTGAGGCAAGGTCCTCAATTTTGCAAATGTTATCCATAATAAGTTAAGTTGGAGACAATAAATTATTTGCTTAAAATAAGCCTGGCCTGAGTACTCAAAGATGATTAGGACTGAATTGTCCTTTGTAGTCATGTGCAATATATATTAGCAGAAACCTTATAAAAGAACAGGAGAAACCACTTTTAGATAAATGAAAGGCATACTCTAGAGTAGAAATCCACAGTCTGAGCCCCTACAGTAGATCTCATCTGGTTCTGGAAAACCTGAGTGCTACCCAAAGAGACCTTCAAAGCTAATCAAATTAAGATTTTTACTGTGATAGGCAAATTATTAAAGAAATTGAATACACCATAGAAGATTGTGATTGGCAATTTACCCACTGAATTCTTTGTAATTAGAAAATCCATCTGATAATCTTTCAATTGTCTTCTAAATAAAAGATTTCCATATATGAAATTGCAAAAGATACATATCTTTTGGGTGGTTTGGGATATGCATTTGAGAATTCTTCTGCAGACAGTCTAACTAACCTTCCACAGGCTTCTATTCATACAGAAGTGTTTTGGATTTTAAATGTTATCAAAAGAAAGTGACCCAGACCCATTGTAGGCCTTCTTATCTATACTGTTTACTCTTCTTACTTTTATGTATAACATCAGTCTGACATGAAACTTTTCCTGATGGGAAAACTGATATGAAAACCACCCCAGGCTTCATTTGTGTAGTGTTTGAGGCACCAGGGTAGAAACTAGGAGACTGTGAATTCTAGTCCTGCTTTAATGATGGGTGACCTTGGGCCAGTCACTCTCATTCAGCCCTAGGAAGAAGGTAATGGCAAGACACTTTCAAAAACCTGCCAAGAAAAACTAGTCCAGGCAGTCACCAGGAGGCACCAACTGACTTGAAGGCGCCAAAAAAGTTAGGATCACTTTGGATAGTGAGATGAGTAGTACATAAATTGAATAAATACACAATAATAAAAAAGACTGACATGGAAAATGCCTGAAGCAGGAAATTTGAACTAGCCAGGAACCAAAATCTGGCACATTAATGTTTTGTGCTCTAAGCAGATACATCATTACAGTAAGGGATGATGATATTGTATCAATCAGCATCCTAAAAGTTCCTAATGTTTTCCCACTTCAGCTTGTTATATCATATTAAATATAAAATCTCATGGGAATTTGGTGTACTCCCATAAACTTTTCACATTCTTGTCTAAATTCTCCTATAATTTTGATGTTTACTCACAAGAGAGTGCCCAGGGCAGGAAAAAAAAAATTGCCAACACCTGCTTTATAGTGAAGTCCCACTGTGTAAATAAACTCTTTGTGAACATTTTCCTGTGGCAAAGATTTCTTTATGCGCTTTTTGTGTATTTGTTCATGGATTTTTACTGATAGCAGAGAAATTTATTCATGAATAAAAGGATTTAGGTTAGGAGCAATTTCTGACATCAATCTACATTTCTGCCTCAACTACCATACCAGTGAATAAAATCAGTGGCATTTATTGCAGTATAAATAAATAATAAAGTTAATCTTAAAGGGAGAAAATAGCAATTATTGCTTAACCTTTTCAGTTTAATGTGAATAGCCTATGGCATTTTAGAATCCATTGGAGTATGAAGGATAAATTGCATTTTAAAGTGGTTGTTCTTTGCTTGTAATTTGGGTGAAACTCCTATTTGTATTAAACAAATCTGAAAGAAAGAAAAATAATGATGGGAGCATAAATGGATGAGCCCTGTAACTAGCACTTTGTCCACTAATTATTAAAAACCCTATCTGGAAATAAAATTTCCTGTATTTTCTAGAGAATGCATTGCAAGGAAGGGATTCAATAGTGTTAGATGAATTTCATCTGAAATCTAGGGCTGAGATACCTTTCCTTGGCAATATTTTGCTTGTTTGTTTTTGTGTTGTTTGGACACACCACATTTATTTCTATTACACATGAACATATTTTCCCCCAGTGTAAAAGAACAACTATTATAATATGACATTACAATGTAGTTTCTGTGATAGTGATAGTGTAGTTTCTGTGAATGTTCCTCTGCAGACTCATATTACAAAGTTTGCCTCGGTTTGGAAGTATGCCCAAAATACCGCACACACTACACACTTTGGTTTTGCCCCTTAGATTGTTTTCTCTAATTGACTGTCATCATTCTCTGCCACGATAAAACTTTTGTTCTGGGAGTTTTGTCTAGTGATTAAGGCACCAATCTAGAAACCAGGAGACTGTGAGTTCTAGTCCTGCCTTAGCCATGAAAGCCAGCTGGGTGACCTTGGACAAGTCACTCTCTCTCAGCCCAACTCACCTCACTGACAGTGGTGGGATTCAGCTGGTTCGCACCACTTCGGCAGAACCGGTAGCTAATTTTTTGTTGCCCAGGCCCAGAATGGACCTCCGGAAGCGGCATCCACACAGAGAACCATTTGTTCACATATTTGAATACCACCACTGCTCACGGGGTTGTTGCTGTGGGAAAAATAGGAAGAGGAAGGAGTATTTATATTTTTGTTTCCTTGAGCTATATATGTACTGTATGTATGAATGGATGGATGAATGGATGATGTATTTATGTATGTATAAAATCACCATAAAGTAACTTTATTGTGATGTGACTTTATGGTGATTTTACACATTTATATATAAATTTATGGTTTTAATTTGATGTTGTAATCCATCCAGCGTCACCCTGCAGTGAGATAGGCAGCAAACAAATTTAAGAAATGATTTTTTTTTTAAAAAAAATCTCTCTCTCTCTCTCTCTCTCACACACACACACACACATGCACATGCGTGCGTGCGCGCACACACACACTTATACATTTTTTCTGTGTGTGTGTGTGTGTGTGTGTGATAAATTCATGCAGTCATTTATGAGGGATGAAAACGAGCCATGTTAGATAGCTATACATCTTCCAGCATTCTTGGCACTCTCATTAGTGTGGTATGATATCCATTATATAGAACATCATAAAGATAAAAGCTATTAAATGGGAAACTGGCTCTGAATTCCATCCACCAAGGAAAGCAACTGTGATTTATTATTTAAATTGATCTAAACACAATAATGGGTCAGTCATGCTAGAGATTTTATAATGAGGAAAAGATATCAAAGCAAAACTCAAAAATTTGGGTTGGTTGCCATCCAGCTCTTGTCATTCATATTGATATGGACTAGAGCAAGCAATTTTCTTTCTTTCAGAACACCTAAATGGAGTTCTTCTCCAGGTGGAAAAACCTTCTGCAAAAATGAAGTAGTCTTCAAAGGAAAGAGGAGCACAGATCATTTAGTGAGGTTAAACATTGTCCAAGTTAATTTACTTTAACAGAACTAGAGGTTATTTCTTTCATCTAAGACTCTTGAGCCAACCTTATTATTCAAGACATCTCTTTCTCTGCAACAAACCATGCCTATACTGTGACCCTATTAAAGGGGGAAAAAACTAATAGTCTTTTCCCAGCTTAGATATAAAATGATTTATTATCATCTATCCTCTCAACAACAGGACATTTCATTAAAAGTATGTGCATGTGTAGGTCAGTACACATACACACACTCACACACAGCTGATGGTGAAAGTGATATTAAACAATAAGGCTAAGTACAAATGAAATATTAAAGTTAAATAAATTAGTGATACTGTCACATTCTTGATGATGATGCCTCACCACAATTCTTATTGAATTTGTGGGCTCATTAACACTCACATGTAACAGGGATCCTATTAACAAAAGGCAGGAAAGCCCATGGAGAGGCAAATGCATTGCATTGCCGAACAACTCTTTTAGTACTTTATCATGGAGAGTTAACAACAGGAACATCAAAACAGCATACAGAACTTTGTATTCCTATATAACGTAAATTACTGATGTGTCAGGATGAAAGAATCAGGACCGCCAGTTAGGTTGCAGCAGCAGCAGCAACAACAACAATGACAACAATAACAATAAAAACAAAAACACCCCAATATTTATTCAAGACTATACTCAAGAATCTGGTCAACTAAAGTTCCACACTAAATTGGTACCAGATAAAGGTCAGCAGATTCAGGAGGGATTGGATTTACTAGGCTTGTGGGAACTCAACAACTGTAAGCTGATAACACATTTAACTCCACCCTTCAATTCTACCTGCTCTTTACCTATATATGTTCTTTAACAACAGTTAAACACTGCAATATCTTCTATTCATCTTCAGTGAAGACAACACAATTTATTTCTGTTGGTTAGAGTGTCTTCATTTGGCCTAAGTCTTGGTTCAGCAGTACAAAGTAATATTGCTTTTAGCATGCATTCATGTGACTGGGTCTAATGACTTGTGTATTATTACTTGCATGGATAAGCACTGGCCTTCATCCTCTTCATTGCTTCTGGAGTTCAAACCCTTTTAAATATCAGATGCTAAAGGTTGAAACATAATTTTATTTCTATTGCATTATAATGAAATAATTGATCGATATTCTCCTGGTAGAGTTTTATCTGGAATAAGCAAGATACCACTGTGGGTAAATATAAAATATGTCTGCTATATATTTTCAAAATAGATAAAATGGAGTTTCACACGCTTTAATAAAAAGAGATTGCTCTTCCCCTTGAGTCAAGTTTGATTTCTGATCACTGCAACCATATAATTTTAATAACAACAATAAAATACCACTAAACTGTTCAATTAATTTCAGTTGCTGAGAATGAGCCCCAATTAGTGCATGGACAGTAAGATCTTTATTATTGGCCATCTACTTAATTTACCAATTCAAGCCTCAGTTGTGTTGTTCCAATTTAAGGGTGGTAGCTTATATTAGTTTGAGGACCTCATCAGGATTTGCACAGTATGCCAAGCATTGCGCTCCCAAAGTGTGTGGGAAGACTACAATTTGTGTGGGTTTTTTCAAGGTTTTTTAATGAGCTTATGGCATCCATTTTGCCCATTAACCTGACTCCAAACACAAAAATAAAACAGCCCAGATCTTGGAGGTCTATTGATTAACAAGGGAAATCAATAGCATACACATTTTGTACCCCTCTTCTAAATCCTATGCTGAATTTAGTTCACAGCACAAATGCCGCATTAGCAAGTTGCCTAGCCAAAAGTAGCTGAATATTTAGCAACAATAAACTTTTTATTTACTTACTTATCATATGGTGAGAAATAGTTTTAAATTATTTACCTTGTAATGCAAAAAGAGAAAGGATAGGTTTTCAACTTTTCTTGTACCTACCTTTTATAACTTATCTATATATCTTTCTGTCTGTCTAGGCAAAAGTTTAAAATATTAAACTAAATCAAATTGGTTTATTTTAGGCACTTATACACAATCCCGTTTCTGCCCCAAATATTTCAATTAAATTTACCTAGCATCCTTCTTGTAATGTCTATAATGTTTATTTGAGATATTCTTTTATAATATTTTATTAATTTTCTCATTTTACAATTGAGTAGTTAAAAAGCAACTTGATGACTGGGTTAATCAATAGTTCAATAACATACATAAGTCTTTAGTATAAATCTCATATTACAACACCAGGCATTTCCTCTCTTTTCCTCTTAATATCTACTATCTCATATTGGGCTAAACTTTGGTCACCTAACTATAGAATACTTGGAAATCATAAATAACAAATGTCAATTTGAATATTGATGGGAAATTAAAGCATAGGGAAAAAAGCAATAATAGGAGATTGATTGTATATAAGGATTGAATGCAAATGCAATTAAGATATGTATAAGCTAAAAAATATTGATAATTGTAACAAAGATGTTTTTATTTAGTTGATAATAATAAGAACTGTATTAGCCCAATATGAGATATCCTTAACAATATCAAAAATACTCACCACAATTACAAATTATGGGGGCTATATGTCCACCTCCTGAGTTACCATATAGTTAGTCCCCATTTAGTGACTGCCCCTGTTGGTAGTTACGATGCATTTGCAACCTTTCCAGGAAAGGAAAGCTAAAGTAAGACCATAAATACAGTCACAGTTTGACTTAGCAACAACTTCATATAATGACCTAATTGCCAGTCCCTAAATCAGGAGTACCTATATATATCTCAATAAGTCTGCTGCTATGTTATGCTAATGCTGGGTTATAGAAAACCAGAAAACTAAAAATCTGAATGAGGATCTTACAGTATAAGTTAAATGATGGGGATGGAAAGGAGAAGCAAAAGTAATGCTATAAATAATGTATGCGGTATTTTAGACTCCATCATTCTGAGTTTCAAAAAGCAAATTATTTCAGTGGCATCGGTATAACTATTCATGCATCAGCAATGAGGTATATGCTTAAGTACCTTTATGATATGACACCATAAATTGGGCAAGGGATTTGCAATTATTGTCATTGTTTAAACAGTTGATTGTTACTCAAAAAGCAATGCCTGCATTTTTTATGCTGACGGCAAAGGGCTTTATTAAGGCAATTAAGGGGAGACTTCAATTTTCATTACCCCTTAAGCACCCTCTCTTTTGTGATCGAGATTAGATTTAATAGACCTATTTGCATCACGTTTGATTGATTTTAGGTTTTAAACTTGGAAACAAATTAGCATTATTTCTTCCTAGAGCTCCAAAAAAAAAAGGCTTGTGGGTTTTGTTTTTTAAAAAAAAACATTGAGTAGTAACTGGTTACAGCTTTGAGGACTGTAAATCACTCTCTTCTGGAATCCCCACATTTTACCTTTCTATCAAAGTACTGGTTGCTTTCTATTTTGACAAGTTTTAAAGGTGAATTAATAATTGCCCTAGTCTAGTGTATCATTCTCAGACTGATCGAAAAAGGCAACGCTTAAAAACAATTCAATCAATTTCTGAATTCATAAAACTTTCTTGATTTATATGATTCCGTATGCTCAAAGTTTAATTTCTTCTTAAGTGTTAAGTATCATTCTATCTTTATTTGTTCTAAAACAGTTTCATTTTTCTCCTTTGTTATTTAGTCCTTTTCTAGTTTATTTCATTTTATTTTTTCTATTCTCATCTATTATTATATATGCTTATTTATACCCCTGTCACTTTCTCCTATAAAATAGAATGATCGCCTGATGCATGTCTCTCTCTCTCTCTCTCTCTCTCTCTCTCTCTCTCTCTCTCTCTCTCTCTCTCTCTCTCTGGGGGTAATAGAGAGAGATGATAGATTATATACAGAAATATATAGAGATAGGTAGAGGTGTGACTTTTCTGTCCATCAGGCATAATCACATTTATATACAAAGGGAACAGATGGGCCTGAAATTAAAGTGTAAAAAAAAAAAATAGTTTGCCCAAACTGTAAATATGGGTAGGTGTGAAACTTGTTCAGTTTACATTTATGTAAATGTATTTAATTCAATATGTGAATCATTTTTTTAAAAAAATATTCACACTTTTCCAAATTTTGCAGTGTACATTGTACTTTGCATTGTACAAGTAGTCCTCGAGATATGACCATAATGGAGTCTGCTCATTATGCTCACATGTTTTAATGGCCATTAGATATAGCATCTCACCTAATGACTTCCCGTCCTTGCTATCTTCAATTAATCGTTAAACGAATGTGAGGGTTGTTAAGCAAACCACAGGGTGTCTCAAAGTTGGAGGAGGCCTTTGGAGGGCTAGCATAGGCCCAAGCCCATCTGCCCTGGCCATCCCAAGGCTCCCCCACCCCCACCCCAAGTGGCCCTGTGCTCTGCTTCCTGCCCCTTGAGTCCCCACAGGTTTTTTCACATCCTCATTGGGTCCCCCCAGGCCTTGAGGGTCATGCTTTCCAGAGACTGAGAGCCACAACCAAGAAGGCAGTCGTGGGATTCAGCCGGTTCGCACCATTTTGGCAGAACCGGTAGCTATTTTTTTGTTGCCCAGGCCCAGAATGGACTTCCGGAAGTGGCATCCACACAGAGAACCGGTTGTTCACATATTTGAATCCCACCACTGCAAGAAGGTATACTTCCTCCATCCCACAAGATGGCTTATCTTGACATTTCAATTGATATGTCTTCCTTTCATTTTGATTCAGCTTCATTTACATGCCTTTGTTTAAGGTTTGTCCTGTTGTGTGCTCATAAAGACTCTATTTACAGGATTCAGGTCCATGTGTATGAAGCTAAGCCCTCTTGGATTTTGAACTGGTCAGGAAACCTCAGGTTATTAAATAAGATCCTTTGAAGCTAGCCATGCATAAATAGCCCCTTTTAGAGTACATTTCATAGCTATGGCCTAATTTGTTCAGTATTATTAATAGAGGAATCAATGCGATGGGAAACAGTAGTTGTGCTAGTGAATTTCCTTGAAAAATTCCATTTTTTGTGTTAACTTCTCCCATTCTATCACCATTGACCAGCAACTATGTCTTCCGTTGTACCAGTGATCTTTGCATAAGCTTCTAATGGTTCTACTGACTCCTGTTATTTTTAGGTACCTGATTGTTCATTCATATGGCAGGGAGCCAAATGTTTTGTTGTAATCAAGCTACATTCATATTGATCTTCTTTCTCTTACAGTTTTCCAAAATATCTTTTCAATCAGAAGCTGTTCTTTTGTCCCTCTGCTGTTTGGCAGTTTCCTTTCTGCTTGGATGGAAAGAGTTGGTTTCTGAACAGACACTGTTGGACTTCATCAGCTACCACACCAGTTAGTAATTTAAAAGTTGATGGTAAGCAAGTAATTGGCCTGCTCTTGTATGGTGCTGATCCTTTTGCTGGGGAATCTTTCATTATGAGGTAGATTTTGCCAGATTAGGTCTTAACCAATCTTCAATCTCTGTATGGTATGATGCTTGGCAGAAGGTGGATATAGACCAGTCCAATGTTTCAATCAAAAACCATGCAGTCTTCTTCACCTGGGTGTTAATATGTTCTTGATCTTCCTTGCCTTTTCCTCTGCTCTTATTCTTTTATTTCAGCTTCTTTCCCCCCCTTCTCTAACTCCTTTATCCAAGCTGGATTCCTCATTCTTATTATATTTCTTTGGGTTTTCTGATAGCTGTGCCCATAATCTCATGGCTCCTTCTTTTCAGCTATTGGCTGGTTCATTGCAGTCTTCATTGATGGATTGGTAGAAACATTACTGATTCAACTGAAATTGGACATTCTGAATATGGTGTGCAATTCTAACTTCACATCTGCTAATTTTCTTGGCTGTGGCTGTTATTTGCTTCTTTATTATTTCTTGTGCTTCATTGATTTTCCTTGTTTCTAGAAGATATTTCTTGATCAGGTATTCTTTGGTCTTTTTGTTCATTATTTTTTTCTTTCATGTTTTTTTAGCTTGCTTGCTTCTGGTCTTAGCGTAATAATTTTATTTACCAACCTGACCTTCCATTTTGGCAATGCACTATTTTACCCTCATAAGGTCATATAGTGAGGTGGGTTGGGCTTAGAAAAAGTGACTGGCCCAAAATTACCTAGTATGTTACCATGGCTGAAGATAAATTTGAACCTGGATGTGCCTGGTGCTACTTCAGTTCCAGCCATTCCATCATTCTAGCCCTTATGACAGTATCTAAACTGATTTTAATAGTGTGTTTTTGTTTTTATTTTTTTTAATTTGTGCAATGTTGTTGTAATGTCAGATTACTTGATCAACCTGTTCGGGTGAAAAAGCACAGTATCAATAATAAGAAAAATAAAGCAGGAACAATTAATCAGTGGAATGACTTGCCCCCAGAAGTTGTGGGTGGAGGTTTTTAAGAAGAGATTGGACAACCATTTGTCTGAAATGGTACAGGGTCTCCTGCTTGAGCAGGGGGTTGGACTAGAAGACCTCCAAGGTCCCTTCCAACTCTGTTATTCTGTTATTCAGTAATGAAAAAGAAGGAGCCTTGAAAATCGCTAAGCAGCTGTTGCATGTTTATGCAAAGTATGAGCAGGCTGAAATTTTGCCAAAAGAGAGGACAAGGGGAAGGCAAGGGATTCCTTGTGTAATTAAAAGTAGGAGTGGGAAGCCATTGAAGAAAGAGGTTGCCCAAACAGAAGAGATGTGCAATTTATTAATTGCTGGACTAGGGAGATTGCAATTATTGAATTAGTTACAAAGAGAACAAAGGTTGAAACATATTTTGACTGCTTTTCACCCAACAAAACAAAAAGGCCTTCTGAAAGAATGACGCTGTTGTGAAAGAGAAAGCAAAGAAGATGTTTAAAAAGGACACAACCTTATCTTCAATGATCCCATTATCTGTGAAACCCATTCTTGACCTTGTTAACCCATGACAGAAATCTCAATAAGGCTGGTCAATCAAAAGTCTACCCAGAGTTCTGTTTGACACACTCAGTTATTCAAGGAGAATTCAGGTTTATCCTCTGTTTTCCCAGAAAAAATGTTTTAACTTTTTTAAAATAGTCAGAATTAACAGAATAAGACATTACATAACAGAATAAGACATTACAAGAGTAGATTTTTGTTTACTTTTAGATTGCAGGCAGAGTTGCTCTTTCACCTTTTTGACTGCCTTTTTCTAGAAATGTGATGGGGGAAATTACTTATTAAAAAAAAAACAAGTGTAATTTAAGTCTAGTATTGTACATGTTTAACCAAGAGTCTGCTTATTTGTTTTTTTCTAATGAATTTTATCTAAAAGGAAAAAAAAAAAGATAAGCTGGCCCCAGACTACACAGTATATTCAGATAACATCTTTCCAATGGAGTCCATTTACATGGACATTTGTGTAAAAGGAAAGAAATATAGTTTCTTTTTATATTCCCATCTGTACAAGCTCCCACATCCTTTCAACTTTAGCCAAGTCCATTTCCCCCAAAACAGATTGCAAATGTCTAGCAAATTAACTTCTGTTTTTTAAGCTAGAAATATGCTATGTAGACTTAAAAAAATAAAAATAAAAATAAACCTCTACCAAGGAGAAAAATGCTCACAAATAATGAAATCAGAATACAACATAAGGTGTATTGATTATTGATCATGAAAGTGAAGATCTGGGCATGGGGATGTGAGATTAAGCTCTTAATAAGTTTTTAAAAAAATACATAGAAGTTCAAAATCGAACATGTTCAAAAGCTTCAGCACATGTTACTTCTCTCTTTACAAGGTGTTGACATTCAAAATAATTAACTCAGGCAAACATTCAATCAAATGTTGGGAATGCACCAACTGTTTCAAAAAGTCAGCCTGTCTTGTGCAGAAATAGCCCATTTCCTGAAGTAGAGATTATTCATCCTCCAGAAATTTCTACAGGATCTTAATGCTTTAATCAGAATTATGAGAATAGCGACATTCTGCAAGGTTTGCCTTGAGAGTCCCACAGAAAAGGGACAGTGCTTGTATCGAAATGCCATAGCATTGGTTTTGGTGATGCTTAAACAATGGTTTACATATATATGCTTATGACTAAGCATATATATGTAAATGTAACAACATCTAATTATAAGGGATACTAATTCCATTTACTGTAACTGAATTATATATATATTTAGAATTTTATCTCACCGTTTATCACCGTTTACTCAAGGTGATAAACATGCCTAATAGTCCTTCCACCTTCTATTTTTCCACAACAAGAATCCCACGAAGTGAGCTGAGCTGAGACAAACTGACTGGCCCAAAGTGTCTCAGCTGGTTTTCCAGGCCTAAAGTGGGACTAGAACTCACAGTCTTCTGGTTTCTGGGTCAGATCCTTAATAGCAATAGCACTTAGACTTATATACCACTTGATAGTACTTTACAGCCAGTGGTGGGATTCAGCTGGTTCACACCACTTCAGCAGAACCAGTAGCTAATTTCTTGTTGCCCAGGCCCAGAATGGACTTCTGGAAGCGGCATCCACACAAAGAACCAGTTGTTCACATATTTGAATCCCACCATTGTTTACTGCACTCTGTAAGTGGTTTGCAGAGTCAGCACATTGCCCCAACAATCTGGGTCCTCATTTTACCCACCTCAGAAGGTAAGTAAATCGGTGAGGATCGAACTCCTGGCAGGAAGCTGATTTTGCCTGCAATACTGTATTTTAACCATTGCGCCACCATGGCTCCTTAATCATTACTGACTCTTAATTTTACTTTATAATTCAAAATGTTTATAGCTGTTCCTTTGGCCACCCATACTTAACTCAAGAAAGGTTTGGATTGCTTACACCTTCTGTGCTTAACAGAACCTTACTCAATTATTCAGCACCTGAACTACCTGGAGTTTGTTCTTCCACCATTTGCAGTAATCCTTGACTTACGACCACAATCGGGATCAAAATTTTCATTGCAAAGTAAGTTGGTTATTAAGTGTGTCATGCCTGAATTTATGACCTTTTTTTGTCATGGTTGTTAAATATTCCCACAATTATCAAGTGAATCACATAGTCATTAAGCAAATTTCTGTTCCCCCCCCCATTGACTTTGATTACTGGGAGTGTCACAAAAGGTGCTCCCATGACCTCCGGATGCTGCAACCATCATAAATACATGCCAGTTGCCAAACTCCCAAATTTTGGTCACGTGACTGCGTGGATGCTTCAATGGTTGTAAATGCAACGATCAGTAATAAGTCATTTTTTCCCCCAGTGCTGTTGTAACTTCAAATGATTGTTAAACAAATGCTTTTAAGTCAAGGACTACTTATACAGGACTGCATTTACCTTCCTGCTGGCTGTTTGTGTACACCCCTTCTTTTGCTTCAGTTGCCTCAGTGTTGCAATCTAACTGTGTCTCCCAGCTGCTCTCTCTTCTGCCCCACATCCTGCTGGTCACCTTTTTATTCCAGTAGCATCTCCTGACAAACCTAACAAACAAACAAAAATCTGTCTACATGCCACTTGGCAGGTGATTTTACGGAGTTTATACTCTCCCCCCATCCCCCCATTTCTCTGCAACTGCCTATGTGCAGTTTATCTAGACCACTATAGAGGGGAAAAAAACATTCACCCTGGTAGTCCCAATTTTCTTTTTCAAGGGAATTCATTCTTCCATAGTCATTAAGAATACACACTGACTTGATGGCATCTCAGTCAATTAATAGAAAAAGGGGTAATGATCAGTGTTAACGTGAGAAGCACGACTTCTTGTTGAGCAAAGCTGGATGAGTTCCTGCGTGGCAGCTTCCCCAATGCTAGCTGACAGCAGGCATTTTCTGATCCCAGTCTTCCAACATTATGAAGGAGCATCTTACCTTAAACTGATGCCAACTTAAACCTCGGGAGGCAATGGAGTTTGAATACTGGCCCAGATCTTCTATTTCTATAAGAAAGTAGTTCAACCCGAACAATGTTGGAGATGATTGTAAAAGGCTTCCTGAAGAAGGTTTGGCATATGTTCATCCCACTATGAATAATAAAACAGGCTAATCAACAATCCACATCATCCAGAAGCAATTAAGAAATATCAAAGGATTTTTTCTTTAACAAAACAAAAATAGCTACTGTAAGATCAATAATATATCAGAAGAAAATTCCGAGGGGAAGAAATGAATCCATAATGCACAAGCCTGAATTCTGGCAGACCTTATTCTTTACAGGCACACATACTTCTTAACCAGTGGTGGGATTCAAATATGTGAACAGCCGGTTCTCTGTGTGGATGGCGCTTCCAGAAGTCCATTCTGGGCCTGGACAACAAAAAATTAGCCGAATTGGTGTGAACTAGCTGAATCCCACCACTGTTCTTAACACCCTGACAAACTGGTTGCTACAACTATATTTTTGTCAATATCATCAGTGCTATAACCAGAGCTGCTCTTTATAGCTGCTCTTTTACAAGTATTTTTTTTTTTGCAACATAGAAATTTCCTTCAGTATATTCTTATATACTGAAATCTCTCTGAAGTATTTTAGTTAGGAAGGGTGTATGTTGACAGAGTTCTCTGCTCAGTGTTGCTGATTAATTTGGCTCATAAATTGGGATGATGTACCTATAAGCGATACTTAGTAGTCAAATCTTCAAATCTCAGGCAAGTAGAATAATAAAAGTAAAGTAATTAAAGGATTTGTAGTTATGTATTTTAAAACAAAATCGCTTCATATCCAATTTATTGTTTCAGAGGGATGGTATTGAGGTTGCTTCCAGACACATTGTGACTTTGTGCTTAATTGGAGATGCCAGGGACAGAGCAGTTCATCTCCTTTTCGGAAGTTTCAACTGTGTTTCTGTTTGGTTACAAGGAAAAATGTAACACTGCAGTGATTGGTGCTTGCCAAACATTTTTATGACCACTTTGACTATATTCCCTTTATTTGGAATGGATTCATATCTTATATATTATGCATATTTTATGCCCCAGGGAAGAGAATAACCAAATATCAATAATATAAATTGGAATAACTGGCAGCACTGGATAGTTGATTTGCTTTCTGGATAATATGTAGAATAGAATAAAGCTGGAAGGAACCTTGGAGGTCTTCTAGTCCAGCCCCCTGCTCAAACAGGAGAACCCGACTGTCCAGTCTCTTCTTAAAAGTCTCCAGTGATGGAGTGCCCACAATTTCTGAAAGCAAGCTGTTCCACTGGTTAATTGTCCTCACTGTTAGGAAGTTTCTCCTTAATTCCAGGTTGTTTCTCTCTTTGATCAGATTCCAACAATTGTTTCTTGTCTTTCCTTCTGGTGCTTTGGAGAATAGTTTGACCCCCTCTTCTTTGTGGCAGCCCCTCAAATACTGAAATACTGCTATCATGTAATCCCTATTTCTTCTTTTCTTTAGACTAGCCAAACCCAAGTCCTGCAGCCGTTCTTCATATGTTTTAGTCTACAGGACTTTGATAATTTTAGTTGCTCTTTTTTGAACTTTTTCCAAGGTCTCAACATCTTTTTTGTAGTATGGGGACCAAAATTTGTTACAGTATTCCAGGTGTGGTCTCACTAGGGTTTTATAAAGCGGAACTAATATTTTGTGTGATCTTGATTCTATGCCTCTGTTTATACAATCCAGGATTGTATTAGCTTTTTTGGCTGCTGCTGCACACTGCTGGCTCATAGTCAAGTGATTGTCCACTAGGACTCCAAGGTCCCTCTCACAGTTGCTGTTTTTGAGCCTAATCTCTACTTAAACCTTTGGTTTTTCCTGCCTAAATGTAAAACTTTGATTTTCTCCACATTAAAAGTCATTTTGTTGGATAGGGCCCATTGTTCAAGATTGTCAAGATCCTGAACTTGTCTTCTGGGGTGTTGGCTATTCCTGCCAGTTTGGTGTCATCTGCAAATTTGATGCGTTCCATGAGTTGATGTATTTCAATAGCAAATCAAGGAAGAGAATTTTCTAGCCACCTGGTCTAAGTTCATTCCTTTCTTTTCCTTCTAATCATGTATTACATATTAGGTTTGTTTCCTTTTAATCATAAACAAATGGTTTGGTAATCCTTGAAATATATAAAACTGGACATTTGTGCTTTTTGTTTTGCTGGGTTTATTTTTTCATTTAAGCAAAGGTTCTAGGATAATTTATATCATACTTATGTAAAGTATAGGAAGCCTGCATGCAAACATAATTGGTCATAACAATTTCCCCCAAAAAAGGATCTAGAAAAAAGTGTTTGAAATACTGGCTTACTAATAAGAATTGTAAAACAAACAGGATTTTCATAAATGTACAGATCCCAAGTGGTGGTTATGGGAATATTAGCAATTGGAGTATCATGAAACAGATTTTCAGTTCTGAAGAAAAAGTCATGATAGCATAAATAATATTCTTAGTTTATGTAATTGTAATAAAGAATTTCATTAATTGACAATTCTATAGGAAACTATTTCAAAAATTATTTATATTCTCAAAGTCATTTACAATACTTAATTTTAAAAAATCACTCATTCTTTCTTCATGCTTTAAAATATGATGGAATAAAACTCCCATAGATAGTTTAATTACTGTATGCCATTCAAAAGTGATCAAGACTGTGCAGTTATATTCAAAAAGGTAGTTGATGTTCTGTAAGAAAATCTGGCTCATGGATTTTCATGATTATCAAAACATCATATGTAGGATTTGAGATGGTGATGCTATTGTACACATTTCCATGGATGTAAATTCAATGGGATCCAATCTCATTATGCAGGAAAATGTAGTCTGTTGTCCCAAACCCACATGCAGTGCTCCATAATATAAGGACAGCCACTCCTTGTTTAGCAGCTACTTTGGTAACCATTCATAAATACTACTAATTAAAAAAAATAAGTTAAAAAAAAATCACTTTCCAACCAATGAATGAACTTACAACCAAATTTCTGAGCCTGACAACTATGCACACTGAAGTGAGAGAAGCACTGGCATTGCTGTACAAGACAACTATCTAAATGATACAGCAAACCAACAATCTTTGCTCTCTCTCTCTCTCTCTTTCTCATGTGTTTACTTAGTGATCACTTCATTTCCAATTTAATGAACAAACTGATTATTAAATGAGGAGACATACTCCTTTCCAAACATGAACTGAGCTATAATTTTAATGTAAAAGAAAATTAAAAACAAAACAAAAAAAACTTTAATATGTTGGTGCGTCATTGTATTCATGCTAGTTAGTAATTAAAATCTCCTTATTTTAAATAAACAAAACAATCAAATTTGCCCTGGGTGCATCTATTTCTTTGTTCAGTTCCAATCCATATATTAGTAATACCACATGAATCAGGTACACCATCAAATTTAATTTAGTTCACTACTACCATTTATAAATTCTTTGTGATGTACATGTCCATTACAGGGAAGGTGCAGATTAGGTAACAGCTGCCAGTCAAAGTAAGGCAGCACTAGATTACATGGACTGCTGTATATTAAGGCAGACTTGTTTATTTATATTAAAAATTCACCATCTGTCAGGTACCCTTAAAAATATACAGAAGATCAAAATAGCTTTGGACATTTTCCTAAAGCAATGTCGCTCAAAGTGTGGTCCGAGGACTTTTTGTAATCCCCCCAAGACCTTCTGAGGGTTCCATGAAATCAAAATTATTTCCAACCTAGGTGGAAAAATAATACAATATTAAAATCCCATCAAACAATCATGAGAAATGATAGACGTAATGGCAGTAGTGGAGAAACAGCAAAGCCTTAGACCTGGCTAAGCAGTGGTGGTGGATTGGAGAGCCAGCTGCAGACAGTGGCTTCTTAGTACCAGATGCATAGAATGGTGTGGAATGGAAAGGCGTGCTAGCAGGGCCACGGATTCATTGGTTTTGGTGCAGCTTATTGGTGGTGGTTAACCAGCTGCTGAAGATGCAGCAGCATGATATGATGGAAATTGAGTGGCCCATGATCTGTTTTCCATCTTCCATTTTTCAACCTACTCTGAAAATAGGTCAATAGTTGACTCAGTAAAGTTGGCTTTGCACTGAAGTGACTGCAGCTGGGTGCTTTCTTGTCTGATTTATGATAACTATTTTGAAGTCCTGAGAATGTAAAGCAGGGGTGTCAAACTGCCGGCCTGCAGGCCGGATGCACCATAGCGAAACCGCGCCCACCCCATTGCCGGCAATGGCAAAAACGTTGCGATACATCGCAACACGTCACGTGACGTTGTTGCTCTTTGTTTTTTCTCTCATACATATTTCAAGAAAAAGACAATATAAGAAAGCATTAAAATAGGGATGAGAAAACTGGGGGGGCTTATATGAGAGATCAATTAGTACTTCTTTTCCCTGAAGTTTGTTGATGGAAGGAAAAGGAAAAACATATCAACTGCATCACTGTGAGTTTTTGATTAGACTGAAGATCTAATTCTAATGCAATATCCTGTTACCTGCATAGCCAACTTCATGCCTCTGA
The DNA here is from genome assembly GCA_023970755.1 of Azemiops feae. Classification (NCBI taxonomy): domain Eukaryota; kingdom Metazoa; phylum Chordata; class Lepidosauria; order Squamata; family Viperidae; genus Azemiops; species Azemiops feae. The sequence goes on along the minus strand of JALGBA010000062.1, from coordinate 2,743,718 downwards.
AAAGCCCAACTGTTAATCTGCCACAGCTGGCTTCTAAACTAATGCTGCCTTGGGCACAGGAGACAGCTTACAACCATCTTCCTTATTAGCCATTTATCTTGTCCATTAAATAGCATAATACCTTTTTAAAGTCTTCTAAGTCTGCTGTCCTTTGGGGTCTAAAGAGGGATTGCTGACCTCAGTGCTGTGTTATAGTGGAAAGAATTGAAGCAATGCATAGAGCCCCTAGCAGATGTTATGGGGAAAAAAAACCCACCCAACAGCTAATGTTCTTTCAAACTATGTTGGCTGCCATGGGACAAAACTTATTATTAACACATATCTTCCCCTACCATACATAACAATCCTCCTACTAGCATTATTGTGACTTTTGGTGAGGTTGAGACTGAAGAAGCAACCACACGTAGAGTACTCCTGGGAGCTGGAAAACAATACAAAAATCTGAGGCAAATAGGAAGGGGTGACTTGGATTGCCCTGATCCTGAGAACTTTTTTCCCCTTGATATCAGAGAAAACATGATGGCCTCAACAAGATAAATCTCTTCAAAAATATTAAAGTATGTTTTTTCTCATTATGAATACTCAAGGTTGAGAATTAGCCTCATTTTTTGGTTTTAACTTTCAGTTAATATTGTTGCAACCACTATGCCATCTTGAGGTTCTTTATTACAAAATTTCTCAAGGTGATATAGATGGTGATCTTCATAAATCCTGTGAACAATCAACTTTGGTTGAAAATGAGATGTGATTTCTTAGTATGCTATTTATTTATTTTATTTTTATTTTTTTGGTTTTCTTACTTGAATCTGAAAAGCCATAGGCAGCCTAGCTCCCCCCCCCTTTAATAAGCTACATTTTTATCTTTGACTCTGCACATTAATGTAACCTTATGCAGCACGAAAAGCAGTATTATTATCTGGGCATATCTGCAGACATTGTAGAGGGTACACTTCCTGTATCCCGCTGAACTCATTGTCCTGAATTTTCAATCTATTTGGTGTGGATAGCATTTCCAAGAGTTGTCATCTTCTTCATTTCTGTGACTTGTAGTGATACAGTTTTACCAGCTATTATCCTTTTTTTTTTTTTTTTTTTTTGAGCCTTTGCAAATGTCAGATTTCTTTCAGGGAAGAACCATTGTTGGAGCGCTTCATGATAAGGCCCGTGTGCAAAGTGATTCCTCAGTCGCCCAAATTGTAATACTGATATACTGAAAATTACACAACTCTGTGGTTTAAGCAGCAATGCACTCCGCACGGGGTGTTGAATTTCCATGTGTCCAAAAAAAGAGCAATGTTTTAAAATGATATGCAGAATTTGCTCAGGTTTTCCAATTAGCAATTATTTATGCTGGCTTATCAGAGCACTTGAATCCTCCACCACCTTCCTTGTGGTTTTCAGCTCTTAGTAAATTTTCTTTATATTGCCAATAATGGCATGTTGTAGTGGAAAGAATTGAGGCAGCATGCATAGGCCCGAACTCAACCATTCTATTAAGATGGCTGACAATTTTTTCCCCTTTTAAATCCTGAACCACTCTGTATCAAAAGGGACTCACATATGGTGTCCTCTAGCATAGAAAACAAATCCAGTGCCAGAAGAGCTGTATATTTTCTTTTCCTTCTAAACTGGGTTGCAGAGAGATTAAAATGGTCAGATGGGCTATGAACCAATTTAGGTATGTTACGTAACCAAGAATTAGAACAACCATTGAATGCTCAGATTTTTCTCCATGTTGGCTGCTCTCGTTGCCTTTTGTGGGGATGGGTGCCAATCATCAACAATTTGCTAGCTAGTTAGAATATCTTATGTTTAGAAGGCAGGAGACTTCCTAGGAATATTGACATTTTGGCAGCATATTGCAATTTTAGCTCATCTTTAAGAAGTTTTTTTTTCTCAAATTCGTATTCATGGACGATGTGGATTTGGGTATTTCTGTTAGCTTGTTAGACCATGAAAGCAGGTTCACATAAGCACTTGATAGCAGATTCCATCATTAATATTTGAAAAGAAGGTTAGAAGATGTGGAGAGACCTGGCCCATAGAATCGCAGAGTCAAACACGACCGAATGGACAATATCATTGTCATCATTTGGAGTTGTCTATGAATGTGTGAAGTGATTTCACATAGCTATGTCATTTCTCCCAAAGACCTGTAGAAACAAGTCATGGGAACTTAATCTTGGGAGATATTCTTATTACAAGGGATGGATTAGTTGACATACTGTATTGCATTATTTTCTCCATTTCACATTTTTCAATATTCATTTTTTCCTGGGCCATTTTGACATTGTTTTAAAATACTGAATACTAAATTACTCTACAGTGAATGTGTATGCATAATATATGTAAGGTATATTGCACATAATTTTGGCTAGCATGTGCCGTTTTGCTGCAGTTTTCTCTTAAATAGTTTGTATTTTTCCATTAATGGATTTTTGAACCCAATTCTTAATATATGCATCTTTGTAAGCATTTGTTAAAAAAACTGCAGAGCAAATATCTGAGAAGTATGACTATGAAAAGGTATCTACATTTCAGTTCGCATATTCTGATGGCCATATTTTGGTTTATATGATTTTGATACAAACTAATCAGAATGTGAATTAAAAGAAATTGCTTCTATTTTTACCATCAAGCATAACCTCTAGGCAAATTGAAGAGCAACTTTGCCTAGCTAATGTGAGATGTTAAATAATGAGCAATGTGTCATGGGGAAAAAAGATCATCACAACAATCATTCACTTTTAATACTTAGATCTATAAAAAATAGCCCCTCCAAAAATATATGAATTGTATAACTTATTTGAACAACTTTATTTTCTTTGTAAAGTTTTGGTGTTATTTCCTATTTTTATGTTCTCCCCTTGAATGCATTTCTACAAAATCTTCCAACGGGGGTTATATAATTTCTTTGATTTTTATTCCATCTCCATCTTGCCAACTATGGTTGAAAATCAATCCTTTGCAAAGTTCACATTCTTGGGAGAGAATGAACTGGCTTGTCAAGTGGATTTCTCAGAATGTCTCCAAAGAATTGTTTGAATGGATTTAGCATTTCCTGGATTGCGTATTAGAAATAATACAATGCCTTGTCTAAACTATGGAGTCAGGTGAGTACTCTTATGAATAGCAGAGCTCTTTTCAGGGGTAGAAATTTGAGGACAACAAAACTATGCTTAGACAAATTTCAGCCTCCCTGGTTTTCCTAATAGTTTTCTATGCCTTCATTAAGATGTGCTTTCAGTGTCAATATAAAGACATTTCTTACATACAGTGAAACCTAAAGAGAAGGATTCATACAAATTGAAATATGTTCAACTGGTACAAGTGTTAACTTCAGTAACTTCATGGGTCCTGTCTTTCAGCCAAACCAGTCACACGGGGTTGGAGTGATGTTGTAGGAGGCACCATTGTAGGGAGATCTGGAGAGAAAGGAGAAGTAACAATCAAATTAAAGGGTAAATGAAAAAGAGATGCCTTACATTTTGTTATTTTAGTTTGGTATTTAACATATTATCAGACCTAGACCATATTTCTTAAATAGTGCTAATGATATTAGGCTAGAAAAAAAAAATAGGGCTTCTGAATGTTAAGTTCTAAGGAACTTTCTGTGAAATACCAAAGAATACAAAATGACATGAATAAGGGAACAACATGACAAAATGAAGTTTCATGCATCTAAATAGTTCATTCCTGCAATTATACCAATTGTTTCAACAAGACACACACATGTGCAACACACACAAAACCCATAAATACATTTTGCTGAAAATTTTACCTGCACGGTATATATTGTATATACTGAAGAATCCAGCCCGGATCATGTTAAGATCATTTAGCATAATCTTAATTAATACCCTATAGGTATCTGTTATTTACCACGATGACACTACCATGATAAACCCCATGCTGAGATGAAAACTCCACCTTCCATACTTATATTGTGACATCATACACAAGGACTTAAGGAGCAGGATGTGACTCACAACATATTTTTTGTCACTTTTCCAACTTCCCTTCCTGGGGATGCTTATGAATCAAGTTGTAACCAAGCTTTCTTAAAAAAAATAAAAAATAAAAAAAGCTTGATCTGATATTTTTACAGTTGCACTTCCTGTGTGATGAATTATAATAGATATCCTTTACACATATTCTAATTTTTCCCATGAGTTCATTCTGTCCTATATACAGTAGTGGCCAAAATTGTGGAAACCTTTTGGGAAAAGTGTACAGTAGAAATGCCACCTTTGGTTAAGTTTCCACTAATTTTTCTTCTAATTTCTTTATAACTGTAGCCTTGTTCATTTAATAATACTATTTTATATCGCTTTCTGGGCAACCAGTCAACTCTTTGCACCATTACTTTAATTTTATTACATTTTACAAGCTCACTAAATGAAATAAAAAAAAACCAACCAACTTGATAGTGATCACATAACACACTGACAAATGTCGTCCTCTCAGCTTCAGTACATGACATCAATAACTGAATCCTACTGTGATCCGATTGGCTCATTGCCAAACAAGATGACACCTGATTGGCTCTCTAAACACTCATGCTCATTGGCTACAATCAGATGAAGGAAAGCTACCTGATATCAACCTAAGCAAGTTGTTCTTCCTTTTTCTGGTTATTTGGCTATAGCTTTTCATAGAATATAGTACAGATAATTGAACAAACTTTGTTGCATTACATTCTTGATTAAATTATCTTTCCATTGATGTATAATTTTATGGTACTACTCCCCCCAAAAAAGTGGTGTTATTAGCCATCAAACCTCAAAAATACACTTTCCCCAAAAGGTTTCCACAATTTTGGCCACTACTGTAGTTCATTCTTCAAATGTAAACTGACATTTTGATTACATCTTGACTATTTCTGTTGCATGCTTTACTGATTTGCTCAAAAGTTGATGTTTTATTAATGCACATAGAAAGAAATTGGGTGAAATAATCTGCTTCCAGTTCTAGGCACCAAGTAATTGATTGGCATAAATGCTGGTGATCTCATTTATATACTGGACATGTGCATCAGCCCATTACTAGAATTAATTATTTCATGTGCTGTTCCTTCTCTACATGTATCCATCTAGATGGGAAAAAAATCTGAGAATTTGAATTGTTTTTCACATGATTTCTTTAACTCAATTTACTTTTGTGTATCAACTGATACACAAAGTATATTAGCTGATGTGTATCAACTGATTAGAAATAATGCAATTGGTGTTATTGATGACTATGAGAAACATAAATATATTGTATTTGGTCTGCGTGTGATTGCATGTGGACAAAATAAATGCCTTAAACAGAACAAAACATTTACATAAGATTGAAACAGTTTGCATTCATGTGAAATGACTTCATTGTTTTAAGTAGTTCAGCAAATTCAAATTTCTAACATTTTCACAAACACAATGAAGTGACAGCCATTTCCAATGAAAATATTATTAAAGGAGGTTTGCCATTTTCTAGAGAGCATGAGTTTGCTCCTAAACAATATCTTATAAATGCTGGCATAAAAGAAAATTCAGCCAGAATTTAGTTTGAATACTTTCAGAAATTGCAGTAGTTTGTGTGTGTGTGTGTGTGAGAGAGAGAGAGAGAGAGACAGAGAGAGAGAGAGACAGAGAGAGAGAGAGAGACAGACTATTCACATATTTCTCCCACAGAGAGTAGTCAGTCATGTCACACTTGGGAAACTGATGGATCAACATCTGTGAAGTCAGGTAATGATAATTGATTCAGGATACCATGTTGAAATAAGCTATGCCTCACAGATCTGCATGAGTTCATTTATAAGCTCCCTCTTTTAGACTTCTTCTCCCATCATCTCTAACCACTGGCCATGTTCGTTCAGGTGAAAGGCGGTTATAACGCCCCAAATTTAGGCAGGATACCATCTTGGAAAAGCCTGAGGTAGCAGCAATTCTCCATTCAATAGCAAAAATGTCAAAAGTTAGTATATAAAATAATCACAATCAGGGGCCTTTATAAGTTCACCTTGATTTATTTCTGTGCTTCTATAATAAAGTGTAATCAAGAAAGGTTAAAGTGAAAAGTGGGAAGAAAGGTAATTCCCTAGTCTTTGGAAGTTTCTGAACCTTTCTGCTGTATTGAAACTGCTGTCTTTAATTAAAACCAGTGGTGGGATTCAAATGTGTGAACAACCAGTTCTCTGTGTTGATGCCACTTCCGGAAGTTCATTCTGGGCTTGG